>JAJOZX010004304.1:0-257500 GCA_023014485.1 Bathynomus jamesi
GTTGGTATACATATAATTAAATAATAATATCGTTTATATATACAACCAGAAGAATTAAATAAAATGTATTCAAAATCAGCATTTCTTTTTATTCCAAGAAAGAAAAAATGCTCAAATTGTTCATTCTGACGAAGGTCAAGGTTTTCACTCCACCTTAGACCTAGAGTTTAAAGGGGAATAAGGACCACCACCAGCCCTGCGTCTTAACCACTAGGTCTCCCAGGGTACCCATTTATCTACCAACCAATTGTGCGGAAGGATGATCGTTTACCGTGCGCAGGGTGCAATCGCCGGGTCTCGAGTACGGAACCGATGGAACCGAGAGAGAGAGAGAGAGAGGTCGCTAAAATCCTTCACATATATAAAATCGCAGGTAATAAATGGATATTTACCATCCGGCCAAACGCACGTCGTCATTCCATCTCTACCAATTAATTTTTTTTTTATTATTTTCAAGGTTTAGGTGAGTGTAAAATCCTTCATATATGTATATTAGCGCAGGTAAGTAGCAAAATTGGATGTTTATTATACGGCCAAATTCCCATCATCCTTCCATTTCGGCCATTTAATTTTTAAAAATTTATTTTCCATTTTTATTTATTTTCCATTTTTCATTTGCTTGTTCTCCCTCCTCATCTTCTGCAGAAGATGAGGAGGGAGAACAAGCAAATGAAAAATGGAAAATAAATAAAAATGGAAAATAATTTTTAAAAAATTAAATGGCCGAAATGGAAGGATGATGGGAATTTGGCCGTATAATAAACATCCAATTTTGCTACTTACCTGCGCTGATATACATATATGAAGGATTTTACACTCACCTAAACCTTGAAAATAATAAAAAAAAATTAATTGGTAGAGATGGAATGACGACGTGCGTTTGGCCGGATGGTAAATATCCATTTATTACCTACGATTTTATATATGTGAAGGATTTTAGCGACCTCTCTCTCTCTCTCTCTCTCGGTTCCATCGGTTCCGTACTCGAGACCCGGCGATTGCACCCTGCGCACGGTAAACGATCATCCTTCCGCACAATTGGTTGGTAGATAAATGGGTACCCTGGGAGACCTAGTGGTTAAGACGCAGGGCTGGTGGTGGTCCTTATTCCCCTTTAAACTCTAGGTCTAAGGTGGAGTGAAAACCTTGACCTTCGTCAGAATGAACAATTTGAGCATTTTTTCTTTCTTGGAATAAAAAGAAATGCTGATTTTGAATACATTTTGTATGAGATGAATGACAAAAGTAAATAGACACTTTCGGTTTGGTTTTAGAGTAAATGGAAACTATTCAGGTGTCTCGAATTATAGCTAAATTAAATATTATTCTTATAGATTATGGTGTTGGAATAAAGTGCAATATAGAGAGTCCTGTGTATTTCTTTTATTAGATGCGTAGCACGCCCAGCTAATTTTCCTTTTGACCCGGTTAGGCTAGTTGCATGCTGTTTATTATTTGACCCGGGTACCCTATCCTGCATTTTTCACTTATTTGTAATTAAATAAATAAATAATGTTTTAACTAGTTCAGGCAATTTAAGGTGAAAGTTTTTCCTGCCTTTAATAAATAAGTAATTAAAATAAATGGTGCAGCCTGGTAACCCTGGATATAATTAAATTATATAGGAGTCTCTGGAAACTCATCTATAAATAGATAATTAAAATGGTGGTATCTGCCAACTCTCTTTATATATAGAAATAAATAAGTGGTAACTGGCATCTCCAGACCCTCTATATATCAGATGCTGGGCCTCTGGACGCTCATTATGCGACGGACTCCAGTGGAATAAAGAACTCTCTCCTCTCTCCTTCTTAGGTTAAGGCTTAGGTTAGGTTCAGCTTTGGGGGGGTGAGGCCGTCCCAACTGCTCCCCCAAAGTGGTGGTTAGGTGAACTCCCCCAGCTTGCTTGGGGAGTTACACTTCATTGTTTCTTGGGGGATAACCCATCCTCCTTGTTGCATAACCCCTTGCAACATTCCCACTTACCCCTTTGCAACATTGATCAACATTTGCAATTGCATTGTACTCGTCCATTTTGCGGTCATACTACTAATGCAAACTACACAAGGATAATGTAGGGGAACGTAAACTACACTAGGATAATGTAAGGGAACGTAAACTACACTAGGCGCCAGAGGTGAACGTAAACTACACTTGCTCCGAAAGTAAAAATCCTCTATCTCTCTCGAAAATCCAGAAAATCCCGTGAAAGAATTCAAGGGGTACAGAAGAAGAAATAGTTTGAGAGCGGATACATTTAAAACTCGGAAAAACAACAACTTGCGATAAGGATTTATTAAAGATTTAAACTAAAGAATTTCATTCTTTAACTCTTTTAGATGCTTTGGGTCAGCGCCGGCTCTTCCATTCCACATTTATAGTCCTAAACACTGTTTCAAACGATTCCCATATATATATATATATATATATATATATATATATATATATATATATATATATATATATATATATATATGTATTAGCATGGGCGCAAAAAGGAGAATGCAGGAATATTGCAATGCAATTGCAAATATTGTTCAGTGTTGCAAGATGTTGCAATGTGTTATGCAACAAGGGGTGGGGTTATGCAATGAAGGGGTGAGGGTTATGCAACATCACTGTTGCAAAGGAGGGGTAGGGTAATGCAACAACTCAATGCTGCCAAGGGGGAGAGGGGAGAGAGCTTCGGCGGGAGAAGGGAGGATGACCTCCCCCCAAAGGGGTAGCCTTAACCTAAGAGAGGAAGAGAAAGGGGACGGAGGAGGTGTTTGGGGGAGAAGTAGGGATGTCCTCACCCCCCAAACTGAAACCTAACCTAAGCCTTAACCTAAGAAGGAAGGGGAGAGTTCTTTATTCCACCGGAGTCCGACGCCTTATGAGCGTCCAGGAGCCAAGCAGGTGTTATATAGAGGATCGTGAGTTGCCAGTTATCACTTATTTATATATGGAGGGGGTTACCAGATACCACCATTATTTTAATTATTCAAGTATACCTTATTAGGTTGACTTGCTAGATAGCACCATTTAATTTTATTTATATGAGTTGCCAAATAGTTTTGAATTGTTTAGGTATACCTTATTAGGTTGAGTTGCCAGGTTGCGCCATTTATTTTAACTTATTTAGACGAGTTTCCACTTATTTATTTATTAAAGGCAAGATCGACTTTCTCCGTAAAGTTGTTCAACAAAAGAACTAATTAGTTAAACGTCGTTCAACTTAATATTAATAATAAAAGAAATACACTAACCGGTTAGAATATATTTAATACACAGATTTTCAAAAGACCTTTTAGAGAGAGAAGAAAAAAATATACATACGAGGAATATATGCAATAAATTCAGACCATAGATTCTCTTTGTAACTGGTACCTAACCGTAGTTTAAATTATATTAATAATAATAAGCTAAAACGGTTTTCCTTCTCCCCGAATTGTTCATTTTGACAAAGATCAAGCTTTTCACTCCGCCTTAGACCTACAGTTTAACGTTGAATCCGAACTAAGCTGCAGCACGGGCAGGCTGAAATTACAATGCCATCGCCCGGATTCGATCTCTCAACCAGCACCCCAGCGTCTTAACCACTAGGATACCCAGGGCACCCATTTATCTACCAACCCAAGCAGATATTTTTATTTTCATGAGCTATATATATATATATATATATATATATATATGTATGTATGTATAACCAAATCCACAAGTCAGGAATCTTGGGAAAGCTGAGAATAGTGTGATCGCAAAAAATAATAATGCACAAAAACATTCTGCTTGTTGAGATCTTCTAGATTTCTTATTTTCTAATGATCTTTGTGTCAACGGGTGTTACTGTGCTGTCTCTGGTAATGATCTATGTCAGGATTATGAGGATTAGCGACGCTAATTTTGCTTCCTGCGGTACTGAGCTGAGCGGCTCTGATGAAGATATTCCTGTAACGACTTTCATCCGCTCAAGTTGTCCATCTCCCTATCCGAACTGGGAAAAATTGAGGATCAAATAGTATGACCGCAAAAAATAATAATGTAAAATATTGTTGTAATAGAGATGGTTGATCATTGTTGCGAAGGATATTGCATAAAGGGGTGGGTTCTAAAATGGGAAAACCGAGAAAAGTATGGGCGCAAATGCAAATATTGTCGTGGTAGAGACTGCAAGGGGTAATACACGATGTGAGCATTAAATCTACGGAGAGAATATAAAGACACTATTAGTCGACCAATCAGGACGTCTAAAGCATGGACCCATAATATAGTTGTTACGATTGACAACCACTCATTAAACTTACGAACCGCCTCTTAATCTTTTGGGGTGGTGCTTGGAGATCATGGATATAAAAGGAAATATTTTCAGCTGGGAGTCACAGTAGTTATTTTCACCAGTGAATAAACATTCCATCCGCCATAAATCAAGAACTTTACAGTTTACCGGATTTATATCAAGGTGGTGAGATTGTAATGTTGTCTACAATTAATCTTTTTAACGCGTTGACCGGGATGGATTATTTCCAACGCAAACCGTTGATGATATTTGCAATGACGCTCCTTACGATCCGACGCAAGGGACTGCCGTAGAAATGTAAGTACCTGTAATTTTATTTTTTGTTGCCATTTATTCGCAAACTTATGTAATGTGCCTGTCAGAAAGAGCACTGTTTTGGCTTATTTCATCATATATATGGAGGATTGTAGTAATTCATCTCATCACATTAAAAATGCTTCATTTAGGTATCCGCAATTATAGATTAGTTTGCAATTATGCTAAATCCGGTTTCGATTCATTGAATTTTTTTTATAGCAATCTTTAGCATGTTTTAAATAATTTTATAAATTCAAATGTTATTCGGAATTATCTCTTAAAGGAGTTTCTCTGAGCAGTTCAAAGATATCTTCATATTGTAATACTCTTACTATATGTATACTCTGCATATGTTTTGGATTTTTATTAAAAAAGATTCAGTATGAACTTATGAATTATTCTTTCTCCTTTATGGTCCGATGAGGATTTGACACGTGTTATACAATATTTTCGTTTTGAAGAAATCCATGTCATGGACCTGAATACGGAGGTAGAAGATTTACCGAGCAGTCAACTCAACGATTGTTACATCATTAACGAAATAATGTAAGTATTTTTTGTTTCGATCTTTTTTGGGGGGAAGAAGACAATATATTTTCATCAATTTATTAAATGAAAGAAATCATGTATTTAGTACAATAACCATCTTAAACTACAGAATATACAAACTAACATTATTGATTACAAATATATATATATATATATATATATATATATATATATATATATATATATATATATATATATATACACGACCAAAACATGATACTATAGAACGAGTACGCACAATCGGAAAACGGCTTTTTATCTGTCTGCATACCATTTCATCGTTTCGTTTAGTGTGACACGGGTCGAATAATTTTAAAAAAATTATAAATTCTTTACCACGTGACATATGCATCCAGCACGTATTACTAAAATATCCTTGTAGCCGGAAAGGGTTCCATACAACTTCGGAGATATTACCAATGACATCTGTGTTCACAATAAGACAACCGCAATCTCGCGTAGTTGGCAAATTCAATGTTTCATTCTTCGCAAACACACCGATAAATTTGGGACGTGTGATTCGTTCACTATTCATTACTCTCTGAAGTGTATTCGCATCCATTTTAAAAGTCAGTGATAACGCCCCTAAATCTGTCTACTTCTATTCGGGCTTGTGACTCGAGGTATACAAGTACACTGATAGGTGCGTCTAACGGCTCGGCGAATTCCAATCTGACTGAGATGTTTCTACTCTGTTGTGGACTTAAGTGCGTATTTACGCTAGCAGATAAGTCAGGTGTGATGTCAAACGGATAAAGGTTAAATTGATCAATTGAATTCTTTCTGCGTTACCCGAATCCCTAGCTCATTACAATCACCTGCAATATGGGCCAGATTACTATATGCTCTCGCGCAAAGCGATAAAACAGCGTCTGATGAATAGTCCTTATCCAATGTTCCTCCAAACGCAACGCCATTAACGTATAGAGTTATATTTTTAAGGCCGAAATTCTCAAATTTAAAGGCATTCTTTTTATATTTTCCATTCACCGAATTGTGTTCCTGCATTCCAATTAATATCCTTTTAGGTAGATTTCCCAGAGCTATGTTTTCTATCTGTTTCGATGCCAACCCTGCTGGCACCGTGTATAATTTGATTTGTACTGTTAATTGGGTATTTTACTGTGCGTGTAGTAAATTTTTCTCAATTTCTATTTGTTTTGGTGAACTTAATTTCACTCGCCGTACGCGGAGGTATGTCTCCATAATGTGAACCACAACGGGTTTTGCTCCCTCTTCTTGATCAGCATCCAGATTTAAACAGATCTCAGGATTCGTGCGGGTGACCTTTATTTTCATATTCACCCCATTCACAAGCAACTTCTCCTGGAATGTGAAGTCTGTATGCAGGCGTCCAAAACACTCATATATCTTCTTTTTAGAATTTTTAAATTTGTCCTTTATACTATTTTCGTATTTAGTTTGATAATATCACTCGGCACTTAAAAAGGTATCCTTCGCTTCAGTGGAAAATTTCAGCACATTTTCCAGATAGGATCGTAGGTGATAGTACCCCGTTCCTGCCCATATGTTGACCTTATTTAAATATACGTCACAGTGGTTGAATAAGGAGTGCAGAAAGTTTGTTTCAGGGTGTAGAGCATAGTTGTCTTCACAGTCCGTTCCATCAGAATGGGCTATACGTAGTTTAGCGTACATGTATACACGGCTTGGATCAAAAAAGTAAGGGCCTGAGCTGGGTATCACGAATTCTATAGGGGCACTCGGGGAACTAATTGTGTTTAAAGGGTTAATTGTAATAAAGTCACCGTGTTCAATAGAAACTTGAGTTGGGGGCATGTCAAAGAGGACCAGCTCCGATTTACAGCATTGTGAACTACACGGATGGAAGAAGCGCGCCATGACGAGTCAGAAATAGTGCCTCCTCTCTCGACAAGTAGTAAACAAACTATGATTCATGAGATCAATGTCCTTAGCTTATATCAGTCAAAAAGAAATGGTCAACCATAGGCTTCATTCGCTTAGAACACTTCTTTTTTGATATCCTTTTTACGTTTAATGCCATGTGATTGTAATCCCTTCTTCCGGACAGTCCTCTTCTTCCCACCACCACTCATTTTTCTCTTTGCATCTTTGACGATTTCGTCCCGTGTACGCTTTGTTTTTTAGAGCTCCTTTAGGTTTAGCCCCTGCCAATATGTCTTCTGCAGTGTTAAGACCTGATTGTTGCGCTCTCCTTCCGAGGTATCTGGCGCCCTTTTTCAGCAAAGGAACAGCCGTACGTAGTATGGTTGAAAAAATGGATCCAATTCCACTACCACGCTGGTCTCTCACTCCTCGATAGACGGTGAAAGGCTTTCTGTCCATTATAACTCAGTGCGTCGAAAGTGCAGCTTCACTGTTAAGCTCCCGTTACCGAATGGGAAATTTTTTCCCTCAATCTTCTTATATATATTGAGATATTGGTTATTATGATAGATTAGCTGCGACATTCAAATAATGGGGTCTGTCATATGTAATACTCAAACTCCTTCCTCTGTGGTTGGGGATGTGTGCTATGCGCAGCAGGCGTGCCTGGGTATCCCCAACAAACTGGTGCTCCACTGTACTGCTGTAAATATAGCACATGTCTGGGGGTTTATAGCCGTCAACCATTTTCTCCAATTTCATCTGATACATTAGGCTGGACAAGTCGTGTTATGCCTCGTGAAATGTATCTCTTTGGATGACTGATCGATATCGTCCATCGGTCATAATTTTGAACACTCTTTGGTCTTTAATATTTCGGTTAGCCTGCGATTTTAGGGCCACAGTGCATGCATGGGGATCATTGTTTATGATTTCGTATACTAAATCGCCCGTAAGAATTGAGCTTTTTAAACTTAGGTTCAAGTCTCTCACAATATCCTCGGCCTCACCATAGTGACCCGGTCCTAGTGTTACTTCTGTACTGTAGTACCGTGCATCCTCAGTCAGGGCGGTACGCATGGGTTCAACCCGAGTTACCCCGGCTTTTTCACACTCCTTACAGACTCTAAGAATCGTAAAAACGGGTTCATTATAATTAATACTTAAAAAAAAGGTATTGAACTGAATTTCGCATATACCCACCTCATACGTATCACGACCCAATTCAATGTGTCCGTGGAGTTCTGTTACAAAGTTGGCTAGTGTGTTGTTAGGGTGTACAGACAGGGACGAGGAGGACGGGAGTGTGACGTAGAAATGGTTAGGCGCCATGTTGCCTACTATTTAAGCTTCATTATTGCATCAACTTTCATATAGGTGTTGAAGCTTTCTGGGTATCCTTGAAACAGGACAAATTCCACTCCCCTCAAAGAACGCGAACATTGCTCCCCTATTTAAAGGTGGTAAAATAGCAATGCCCAAAAATTATCGGCCAGTGGCTCTCACCTCACACTTTATAAAGTGTTTTGAACGCATAATTAGAGGCAAAACTACCTCCTACCTCCAAGAAAAAGACCTATACAAACCAAATCAACATAGCTTCAGGGCTGGAAGATCATGCCTATCAGAGCTATTAGACCACCATGAGAAAATATCAGAGACATTGTGTCGAGGACAAAACATTGATGTAATATATACGGACTTTGCTAAAGCCTTCGATAAATGTGGCCATGGAATCATAGCACACAAACTTAAAGATACAGGAATTACTGGAAAGCTAGGAAGGTGGGTATTTAATTTCTTGACGCAAAGAACGCAAAGAGTGGTGGTAAACGGAGTTAAATCGGAAGTCTCGGAAGTCGTGAGCTCTGTCCCACATGGACAGTGTTAGCTCCCTTGCTGTTCATAATAATGATTGCAGATATTGATGCAGATATTAAGGACAGTATTGTATCATGCTTCGCAGATGACACAAAGATATGTAAGGTAATACTGAACGAAGATGACAAAAGAAAATTACAAAACGACATTGAAACATTATTCCAGTGGGCAGAAGACAACAATATGAAGTTCAACGAAAAGAAATTCCAACTTCTAAGATATGGTAATAACAAAGAACTACATGAAAAATGGTACACAACTCTGCAAGCCAAACAGATAACACCAAATCCACAAGTCAGGGATCTTGGAGTAATAATGTCGTCGGATGCAGAATTCAGAGAGCACTATAAAATCAAAATCACAACGGTTAGAAAAATAATGGGAATCATCTGGAGGAGCTTCCGCAGAAAAAAAGCAAACATCATGCTCAAATTATGGAAGTGTCTAGTCCTACCAATAATTGAGTATTGCTCAGTACTCACAAGCCCATACAGAAAAAGAGACATTGCGAACAGTGAAGCTATACAAAGGACTTTTACGTCTAAGATAGAGGAAACGGAAGGTGAAGACTACTGGAACTCTACTCTCTTGAAAGAAGGCGCGAGCGGTACACAATAATATACATATGGAAAATATTTGAGGGCTTTGTCCCTAACCTCAGAAATGAAATAGAAACAAACTGGAATGAGAGAGGAGGCAAATTTTGTACAGTCCCAGCTGCGGTGGGACCGTGGGACAATAGGGCATATCATACTTTTCCGAGTCCGAATTTCACTCTGGCTAATATGTATTTTTATGTAAAATTTAATTCTAAGAGGGGTTTTCCTTTCTGCAACTTTTCCCAAAAATTGCGTTATCATGTTCAAAATTGCGGTTTTCTGTTCGATGTTGAAATACCAAATATTCAACTGAACACAACCTCATATTTTTAACCCTTTGTCGTAATTTGTTGCCATTTAGACACATTAACTTTGCTTAACTCTTACACAGGTTTAATAAATACATACATAAGAAAAAAAACTACTCCATTTGAATCTTTGTAACCATTTGGAAGCAGAAGGCGAAGTTCAACATTCTCTCAATAGATGGCTTTGAGCAATTACGTCAGTTATAATTGTGAACTAGAAGTGAGTGGACGTCATTTATTTCGGTAAGTGTTTTTTGTAATTTTCCTAAGTTTACTCACCATTATTATATTTGTTTTTCACCATAATTTCAATCTAGAATTATTAAGGAAGCTCCCTGTTTACTTTGTTTAAGTAATATTTTTAATAACTGTGAAGAAAAGACTTTATTCAAAGTTCGTTTTCATAGAGTAAATTTCTGTCTATGATAGCACGTGTGTCCAATTGCATACATGAAATGAATTTTAATTTTTCATTACGATTGTTTATATATATATATATATATATATATATATATATATATATATATATAATATATGCATTTAACTGCAATGACCACGCAGTCGTTTCTATTCATATATATATATATATATATATATATATATATATATAGAGAGAGAGAGAGAGAGAGAGAGAGAGAGAGAGTTACAAGGAGTTACAACGAAAAGAAGTACCTCAAAAGGCCTTGCGGCCCATACCGAGGAGGTACCAATGGCAACGGGTGCCAGGGAAAATTTTCTATACACTCAAATAGTGTGCAAGATTTGGTCTAACCTTTTCTTGAACTGATCCAGAGGAACTGTTCACAACTTCTGAAGGTAACCTGCTCCACGTGTCACAGATCTTATAGGTAAAGTAATTCCCACACACACTAGTCCTAAACCGTTTCAAATCCAACTTCCAACCATTGTTGCGAGTTGGGTTATCATTTAAACTAAACATGCTTCTAAAATCGACATCGTTGAACCCGCGTAAGGGCTTGAAAACTTCGATCAGTTGACCGCGCAGCCTCCGAGTTTCCAGCGAAAAGAAGTTCAGGGCGCGTAACCGTCGATTGTAGCCCATATGCCTAACGGAAGGGATTAACTATGTGGCCCTCGCTTGCACTCGCTCCAGCCTCTCAATATCTTTCCTGAGGGTGAGCGACCAGAACTGCACTGCATACTCCAGGTGCGGCCGAACCAAGGAATTGTACAGAGAGAGCACAATCTCCTTGTTCCGAAACTGAAATTGCCTCCTGATATAACCCAACAGCTTCTGGGCTTTCTTTTCCACCTCTACGCACTGTTTCGTAAACTTAAAGTCGCTGCTAATTAGCACACCCAAGTCCTTTTCCAAATCAGTCACCTCGATATTACTCCCCAACATCGAGTAGTCCGACTTGGGATTCGCATAGCCAATGTGCATCACTTTGCATTTACCCAAGTTAAACGGCATTTGCCATTTTTCGGACCACTCTCCTATCCTACCTAGGTCCGCACGCAGTTGCTCGATCGCTTCGGGCGTCCCAACATTGGCCCCAAGCTTGGTGTCATCAGCGAATTTGGCGATCCGACTGACGATGCCACCGTCTATATCATTTATGTAAATGATAAACAACAGTGGCCCCAAAACGGAACCCTGAGGAACCCCACTAGTGACCGAGGCCCAACCCGAACTGGCCCCTTTAATTACAAGCCAGTTTTCAATCCACCTACCTACTTCCCCACCGATACCCAGCGCGTGCACTTTCGTCATTAGCCGGCGGTGAGGTACCTTATCAAAGGCTTTCTGAAAGTCGAGATAAAGTATATCAATCGCCCTACTCTTATCATACTCACCAACATGACGTGGAAATCTCGAGCAAGTTGGTGAGACACGACCTATGCCATCTAAACCCATGTTGGGAGTCCCCAAGCAGCTTGTAGGAATCCAAATGGTCAACGATCCTATCGCTATTATCCCTCTAATAATTTACCTACAACTGAAGTGAGACTAATGGGACGATAGTTCCCTGGACTTTCGTGATCCCCTTTCTTAAAGATAGGGGTCACGTTGGCTTCCCTCCAGTCACCAGGCACCTGGCCCGTCTCCAACGATTTGTTGAAGACTGTAGCCAGGTGGGGAGCCTCCTGGTCGCGCACCTCCCGCAACACTCTGGGGAGAAACTGGTCTGGCCCAGGAGCCTTAAACGCGCTCAGTTTGTCTATTCTATCGGCAACGACTGTCGCGGTACATCTAACACTATCCAGGCCAGCACCTTCGTGCCTCACGCCTGGCTCGGGGATAATGCGGGTGTCCTCCCTGGTGAACACTCCTGCAAAGTACTCATTAAGCACATTGGCGATGTCCACGTCGGAGGTCCGCAGAACGCCGCAAGGGTTCCCCTTGCAGAGGCTTGCCACCCGTAGTTCTTCGTTACGTTTCGCTAGCTAACCTTCGCCTTCACTTCCCTACACAGGCGGACATACTTCAGTGTTCTCATGGGAACGATTGGCCTTCGCCCTCCTATACGCTACTTTCCTATTTCGGATAGCCGAAGCGATGTCACGATTGAACCACTTAGGCTGCGTTGAAGCAGGGGTGACCGGTTTTGAGGGTATGGCAGCAGACTGCAGCACCATAAACTCGTCCCGGAATGCACTCCACACTCCTCAACATCGCCGCCGCCTCTAACCCCATCTCCCTACTCTCCCTGAGGCTAACAAAGTCCCCCGCCGGAGATCGAGCTTACTGCCTCTCGAGTTACTACGCTTCACCCGAGGGACGCACACACGGAACCTAATCAGACCGTGATCACTCCCGCCCAACGATTCGTCAACGGTGAGGCCAGTGACGAGGTTGTCTTCGGTCGTGATACTAAGTCTAGAACGCTTTCGCCTCGTGTAGGCTCATTGACCCACTGAGTGAGGAAGTTCTCATCAGCAAAGTCAACTAGCCTCCTCCCTTCAGCATCAGCAGTCCTGTCTTCCCACTTTATGCCGCGACAGTTGAAGTCTCCTAAAACTACACACACCCTATCCCCTAGCAGGCTACTGAGTTCGGTGTACAGGGCTGTATCCTCCTCGAGGAGGAGATGCGGAGGTCTGTACACCAAGATTAACCTATAGCTCGTCCCTCCCACATTCAGATCGACGCCAAGCAGCTCCCGTTCCGACCGGAACTGGCAGTCAACCGGACTCAACGTGTCCCTGACGTATATTAGTACCCCACCCCCCTCCCCACGGGTGCGGTCTTTGCGAAACATTCTATACCCGGGAATTTCGAACTCCCCAACGTAGTCCCTACGATCAGTATGAATCCAGGACTCGGTGATAGCAACGATATCCTGGTATTCTGATGCTAAGAGCGCCCGTAGCTCGCAAAACTTGTTCCTAATCGACCTAGCATTAAAAAGCATTGCACGGAGGGAGCCTTCCCTATTCGACCCCCCCTAGCACGACCCGTTTCCCGAAAGCCAGGGCTGTCGGGAGTTGAAGAGCCCCTCACTAACGAGGGGGCAACTTCCGCAGGAGCCTGAGCCCCCTCCAACGTAGGAGGAGGGTCACCCACCTGTACCTGGACGCACCCTTCAGTTGAAGGTACGTCCGCCACCGGCTCATCATCATCTCCCCGGTGGGGCCCATCATCTCTCCCCGGACTCGACCTCACCATTCGGTATAGGTGCCGGTCGAGCAGCGCGCCTAGCACACCTTTACCCTTGTTATTGAGGTGGACACCATCCCTTGGTAAAGGTCCACCTACCCGAAAATGCGTCGAAGGGGTCAATAAACCTCACGCCCAGCGGGACGCACAAGTCTTGCACCCTCTCGTTGATGCCAATGACCTTACTGAGTGCGTGGTCACTGGCATTCATTCGCGGTAAAATACCCATTAACATTCCCCTGTCTGTCTTCAGTTTTAGATCATCCGCAAGAGACATGATCTCGGTGATGATCCCCTCTGAAAGACCTACCCTACCGCCTTTGAGGAACAGGTCGTTGCCACCAGCGTGGACAACGATCGCAGTCCTCCGACTAGCCACGCGCACCTTCTCTACCTCCTTCCTTAAGTGCGCCGTTCCCCGCCCAGGTAAGCACCTTACCTTCCTCCCTCCCGGTTTGCAGAAGCAAAGTACTTCTCCTGGCCCCTGATCTGCGAGTCCCCAATCAAAAGGTGTCTTCCTCCTTCGAGCACAGGAGACTAAAGCGGTTAGAGGTCCTGACAGGGGCAACTGGGGTCTCAGGCTTCGGCTTCGCAGCCTTCTTGCCCGAGACCTTTCGAAACCCGTCGCCACCCATACACGCAGTTACACCACCCGACCCACCCACCCCGACCGGTAGCTACATCCTTCGGTTCTTTGGGCCATCAGTAGGCCCCTTCCCACCCTTTTTCTTCATCGCCCCTTCCCCTTCTTATCGACCCCTTCCCACCCTTCTCTATCAGCCCCTTCTTTGCGCCCTCCACCTTACGCCGCGGTTCCATGCATTCCACGTGGGTCGCTGGCGATTCCTGACACTGATTTAGGACCCTGGCCCCCGGTTGCACCTCTACCCTTTCTCCGCGGTCCCGAGATCTGTCCATTCCATCGCTGGACCGCCTTTCCACGGCAGCTATCCTATCCTGAATGAGCTCCGGTTAGGCGGCGGCGCAGCCTCGTCAGTGACCGCCGCACCTCCAACAGCCGGTCTGGACGACTCGAGCCGCCGGACCCTCTCCTCTAGCTTCTCGTAAAACCGCATGAGTTCGCAAAAGCGGCACATGCTGGAGTGGTTGATCTTCTCGAAGCAGCTTCTTTGAAGTTCGTCACCCACTGGTTCACTTCACACTCGCACATTCAGCCTTCAATTTCTGCGGTCCAGTCATTGTAACTTTTTTTTTTTTTTTTTCGAATTCTGAATACTCTGAATAAGATAAAGCGTTCTAGCAATGAAAACTATCAAAAACGTTCTGACCAGTATAAAAAAAGGAGGGGGGGGGTGAATTCTTCCCGCGCGTAGACGCATCCACCTATTTGCAAGTGACGTTCATCCCTTCCAGAAGACTACACCTCTCGCTGCTGCCGCACCGACCAAAGGTCTCCCCAGGGCCGGACAGTCCCAAACGTGTCGCAGCTACCAACTGACAAACACTCGCGACGCAGGCGTCACGGATTTCCCGCCAGGAGCGACAGCGAGATGCAGCCCCTTACTAAGTCTTACTAGTCACTCACAAGCGGCCAGACTCTTAGAATCCAGTGTTCAAGGATATCCCACCAGACCCAGAGGCTACGCCCGAGACTTTACGCTGGCCTGGCAGCCAGCTGGGCAGTAAAGCTCTCTCACCTCAGAGCAGTACAGCCAAGCACCATCAATTGGTCACCAAAGAACGGTCGCAGGGGGCTGGTCAGGCCATTACGCGTTAGGAATGGGCTTAACGGGCACTAGCCACACTCCATTCATCGCGCCCCTACGCCTGGGACCCCTCCATCCCAGTCTCTCACAACCTACGAGCGTTAAATGGTGTTATTTATAGAGGTTCCAAAGCCTCTCTTCCCACGCATGAGGTAGCAGTAGGGTCCTAATAGTAAAAGAAGAGAAAAAGACTTAATACTAAAAGAAGTTTTTTTTTTTTTTTTTTTTTTTTTAGGGAGAACAACCTTAACGTAAGCTAAAACAGAGTAGGGATGGGATGGGGTCCTAGTAACCCACGGGACAGGATTGTGCAAATACTTCACCCGCCCTCCCGAAAGAGAGAGAGAACCTAAAGGAACTGGCAGCCAATTCCTCTAGAATCCCACGACTCGGGACCGGAGGGCTGTCACACCCCAAGTATAAAGTTTACAACATCCAGAAGAAATGTGTATAACCTTTATACCCCCTGCGGAGAGAGAGAGAGAGAGAGATTACTAACTACCACCCACTAATACCTTATTAGACCTTTGTTGACTAATAGACACACAAATTATTTCATTTAGAAATGTTCTTACAAAAAAAAAAATTGCTAAAAATGCTTTTTTTACCTCCTATGCATATTTCAAGTAAAAAAATAAACCTACGCTAAAATTAAATGGTACTGAATGACAAAAGGTTAAGCTTATGTTACACCATTATTACGAATTTTAAATTAAATTTGCAATGCCAAATTCAGTTTTCTATTACCAAAATAAATATTCATTACCAAATTTAGGTTAATTTGGTAAATAATAATGTCGGTTGGCAACCCTGATTATAACCAAAAATTATATTCCTTGTCTATATTTATGGCGAAAGAACACTAAACATACTGATATGAATTTGTTACAGATTGGACAAGAGCGAGAATAAGCACCGACTAGACGTGATGGCCGAATCTGCCCCCAAAACCAGGAAAATGTCAGGTTCAAAGCTCTCGGATGTTGTGGGCCCGGGGAAGGAGTTCATTCCCATCGAGGTGCCGACTTGGAGAGCCGTTCTTCAGAGAGGGATTCGTCTGCAGGAGGAAAAGTTCCTCATTCATGACATCCAAAGGTCTAAATACCCTATCCGAGAGATGACTGACGAGCTGGCTTCACTCGTGATGACTCAGTGGAGGAAGTCGAATGTAATGTTCTCCCCGCCTGTGACAATCAAGGAAAAATCGCTCTCATATAAGATCTTGTTGAAATGGAAGGAGATGACAGACGATGTGAATGGGAGAGTTAAGTCTGCTACCCAGGAGAAGAGGATGGCTGCTCTGGATAAACTCTGTGAAGTCTGCGTTTGCAAGCATCAGATCTTCTTGTGCGGCTCAGAGGGGAGTGGATGCTCAGGATGCTCCCTTAAGGCCCATGTGAACTGTAACTGTCCTTTGGGGGTGAAGATTCCTAAACTGGACCTTCAGTGGCTGTACTACCAGAGAGTGAAGACTTCCGAAGCTTCAGGAATCCAGATGTCTTCTGTAGACTTCGAAAACAGCAGGAGACAGATCAAAGCAGCGCAGCGAAGAGGAAGGAAGTTGAAGAAGCTTCTGCTGTGAAGAGAAAGAAGAAAGAGGAGGCTACTAATGAGGAGCTTCTCATGAAAGACTTTGAGGAGGACGAAGAGCCAAACTTGGAAGAAGCTGCAAAAGAAGCCTCTGGCAATGCTGAGGCTATTGAAGCTCCTATGGACGTTCCCGCTGAAGTACCTGCCGAAACTCCAACTTCTGCTACACGAAACTGCATGAAGATCCAAGGGACAGCTTCAGCAGCTTTGAGGTACAGGGTGGCAAATGTTCCGGCAGGTGCAGTTGCCACTGGCTTCCTGAAAGACCTCATCAAGGACGGTCATCTTTCCAAAGACAACGCTTACTTGGCCATAGATGGTATGAAAGTGTGTAGGGCCAAGGAGGAAGTAATGGCCTCATCAGTTGAAGCTCTCACGCAGATGTCAGAGGAGGAGAAGATCTCTGGGATATTCTTTGATGGCAAGCAGGATAGGAACACAAAGGTGTTGAAATATGACGAGGTGACAGGGAGATTTCATCCTCAAGGAAAGTACCTCTTCCATTTCACTCCCGAGGAACCTGAGGAAGGAGAAAAGCCTGCTCATAAGATCGCTCAGGGCCTGCATGAGTGGCTTCTGGATCACGGAGCTGACGAGAGCCTTGTATTGATTGGAGGAGACTCTACCAACACCAACACGGGGTGGTCTGGAGGCGCCATAGCCCTATTGGAGAAGATGCTGGGTCGCAAGTGCCACTGGATGACCTGTCAGCTCCATGGGAACGAGCTCCCCCTGAGGCACTTAATCATCAAGCTGGACGGCCCTGTAACTCGCCGGTCAGGCTTCAGTGGGCCTATTGGAAAACTTCTTGAGAAAGTGAATGAACTTGAGGTCAACTTCAACTTCAAACCAGTGGAAGGAACTGAAGATATCATAGAGCTGCCAGTAGAGATAGTTAAATCTCTCTCCACATACCAGCACAACTGCTATCTTCTGATCAAAGTCATCAAGTCCGGAAGTCTCAGTCCACAGTTGGCTGGTCTCAAGTGCGGACCTCTGAACCAATCCAGGTGGCTCACTACTGCACAGGCCATCTTGCTGTTGTGGATGAGGGAGCACGGACTGAAGGGGGAGGTGTTGAGGAGGCTCGAGGTCCTCGTGAAGTTCTGCCTTAACTTCTACTTCAAAAAGCACCACCTCAAATTTTGTCCTGCACACGTTTTTTCAAGCCTGAGGCTGCTGAGGAACCAGACTACCGAGGTCAGGAACATCATCTCTGCTGCAGTGATAAGAGGAGCTTACCACGCACATCCTGAGAACATCCTGGCTTCATTCCTGTGCAGTGAGGATGAGCATCAGAGAGCTTTTGCTGTGAGCCAGATAGAGAAGATCAGAGAAGGAAGAGACTTTGGTGATACGACAGTGAGGGCTAGCCCTGTTCAAAAATCAACTTTTTCTTATTTTCATAGGTTTCTGTACTTTTTCCCATGCTGTTTGATCTGAAAAGGCCGAAAATCACAACCATTTTGACCTAGGTTGTTGGGAAGCATTGCCGCATGGAGCTTTAATTTTTCTGCCTTGAAATCGGCCAAAAGCACCAGTTCCGGGGTCCCTTGAATCATGTTTTGCACTATAACTTTTTATCTAAACAAGATAGAGCAACAAAATAGGCACCAAATTAAAGTGTTTTTAATCCTCTTTCTAACTTATACAATTATGATAGTCTTGGAACAAGAAATGGCACATTGGTACATACAAAGATTTCAGAAATATCACAAAATTCGTTTTCTCACACTCAAGGCAGACAAGGCGCCTTATTCATGACACAAATTTGAGATTAACATTTTGTCACAAGTCTAATCGATCAAGAAGTGAAAGCATTACATGATGATTAATTTCATAATGACATTTACACAGTCAGTTGTTGAGAGTTTGTTTCTTGAAGCTGTCAAAGCGGCGTCTGTTGAACTCCACAGCTTGAAGGAGATAGTCCCTTTGCTTGGCATCTGTTGTTATGACATTTGCAAAGTCGCTCATCATCTTGACACCACGTTCAGCAATGTCATTCACCGCTTTCAGATTCTTAACATAGTCCAACGTTTTTCTGTAGTCCTCATTCTGTGGCCAAGACGTGAGAGGTTCCAGAAGCCACTCGGATCCAATGTTCAGTGTGTCCAGCAGGAAATGTGATTCTGGGCCAATGAGATCAACCAGGGTGGTCTTAGCTGTGACTCTCTGGATTAGAGGCTTTCCTGTTCTGAAGCTGTCTGGCTTCTCAGTGGCATGTAACTGGGCAGCAATGTCGTGCTTCAATGTGTCACTCAATCTACTGCTGAACAGGGCAAATGGCACGACTTCCTGCGTCAGGTAACATTTGTGGTTTTCCATCTTATTAAGTACTGCATCAGCAAGCTCTGGGTCAGTTTCTTGTACTTCAACATGTCCTGGATTAGACTTAGATCATTCACGGGAGCATCTGCAGCAGACATTGACATCATCCATACAGGAGTGTAGAACAGCGCAAGGAAGGTGTGAGTCTTTCCAGCTTTGATACAGTGTCTTCGTCGTACTCAAGTTGATCTGCAAACATCAGCATTTTCATGGAGTACAGGTTTCTGGCCATCCATCTGGCCTGATGAATGGCGCCTGGTCGACTCCAGTGAATACCTCGAGGAGGCGTTCCTCCAAGAACAATGACTGTCAGTTCAGCCATTTCCCTGTAGTCGGCTCTTGGAAGCCTTTCTGCTGTTAGAATGTCTTGGAGTATTTCTTCACTGTTCTTCTCTTTTCCTTCAGTCATTTGCTGTTGATAGCCAGCATTTGGGTTTTCCTTGGACAAGTCCGTCCAAACATCCTTCAGATGCTCAAACCAGGGATTATCTGGCCCCTTCACCTTCCCAAACAGCTTCTCCCAAACTGCTCCTACTAGGATTTCCAGGATGTGATGTCGACAGGCCAGATAAAACACCTTTTTGTTCAGCATTTTCTCTAGCAGTTTGGCAGCTCCTACTGGATGTAGTGTCAAAAACAAGGGCAGTAACATTATCCGTAAGTTCCCATGTCTCCAGTAAATACATTGAAGCCTCAGCCTGAGCTGTGCCAGAAGAATTGTCGATGACAGGTACTCCCAATAACTTTCCTTCAGTGTATGAAGGTGGACCAGACACTAGCACAGCTAAAGTCTCTGAGGTACTTCCAGGTTCACTGCCCAAGACATCTTTGAGCAACTTTCCATCCCAGTGTAAGGCAGCGTACTGTGGGGGGTTTTCACAAAACTTGGACATGTGACTCTGGCTGATATTATACCTGGACAGCATTCTGTTGCGACGTGTTGTTGAGGTTGAGATGACGAAGTTATCCAGATCAGCCCCTCCAGCTTTCAAGGTGGCAGAAACCATGGCAGTAACTTGATTGTCTGATAAACCAAGACGATCAGCTGTATTGCAGATGACATCACATTCCATGACCTTCCTTGGAAACGTCAAAGTCACACTAGTCACAGTGTCTTGATGGTGAGAACATCCAGGACGAGGCTGATGGTAATCCATGTCCTCTGTGTTAGCGTCGTTGTCAGTTGAGTCACCCCAGGTAATGTCATCCACATGAACAACTGCCTCTTGTTCTGCTGCAGCTGTAAAATAGTACCACATGTTAAGACAGTAATTGTTAAGTACATGCTAAATATCGCAATGGAGTAAAACTTAAAACTTTTTGTAACGTTCAAAGTAATTAGTTTTACCTGTTCTTGTCTATGCTGCAGTCTTTCATTCCTCGCTGCTTGCTGCAGGGATCTTGTCTCAAAAATCTTGTCATGACCAGACATATGACCTTTCCTCTCAGTCTTTTGGTCTTCGTAGAACTTGATATCCTCATCTTTCTTCTCTCTGGATAACAGTCTGTTGTTCTGTATTTCCTGGATTGCATCTGGAGCTCCTATATCGAACAGGCTGTCTAATTCCAGGACAAATGCTCCTCTTTTTCCTCCAGGGTTACTTGCTCTCCTTTGCTTTTCACCAGAGCACGATGTTTCTCATGTAGTTTCATGAAGAGCTTCATTGCGTTGTACTTGGTCATTGTCTTGATCCTAGCCATCTGCCAGAATGGGATGATAGATTCAACTGTTTCATATGCAAGGTCTTGAACCATGGGCCTCCCTGCATTTTCCGGTAAATTCTGAAGATTAAGGAAATACTGGAACGCCTGTCTGTTGGTGGGAAAACTGGGAACCACTGATAAAAGCTGAAGGGTATCCAACCAGGAAAGTTTCAGTGAGAGATCTGGTAGATGGCCCAGTTGACACCTGCCTGTGGACAGTACGTGGAGGTTCTGAGATATCAACTGTGCTCCCACGGAGCTCCCTCAGCTCCTTGCTTAATGCCATTGTGAAGTTGTAACTTGTAGATGGTTTTCTAGATTCTGATTGAGTTTCTGTTGTTCCTAAAAAATGATAGATTATTATTATTATTATTATTATTATTAAATTATTTATTTATTATTATTATTATTATTATTATTATTATATTATTATTTATTAATTTTATGCTCTTTCATTTGATACCTAATTTGTTGCTCTATCTTGTTTAGATCAAAAGTTAAAGTGCAAAACATAATAATTCAAGGGACCTCGGAATTGGCGCTTTGGCCGATTTCAAGGCAGAAAATTTAAAGCTCCATGCGACAATGCTTCCCAACATCCTAGGGTCAAACTAGTTGTGATTTCCGGCTTTTTCAGGTCAAAAAGCATGGGAAAATGTACAGAAACCTATGAAAATAAGAAAAAGTTGATTTTTGAACAGACCTACAGTGAGGCCCCATAAAAATCCCAGTCAATCTGCAAGCCACTTGACCTTGACTGAGCTCGAGGATCTCAGGAAAACTCGACTCAAAGTGGACGCTTTCTCTATTCATACTCAGTCCTGCGAGAGAGCTGTACAGGAAGTCTCAACCGCTTCCCAAGCTGTGTACGGTCACGAGAGGAGAGATGGATGGGTGAGAGCCAGGATAGACCATCGAGAAATGCCCCCAGTGTTCAGATCGAAGCAGGGCATACTTAAGAGCTTTTCAGGTTCGAGTGGCTGATGAAGAGGCTGAAGCCATCGTTAATGCTCGTAAGAGCTGAAAGTCCTCATAAGATCATAATATAAGATCTTATGAGGCCACGCTTTTCAGGGATCCAGGAAGAACAGGCGTGTAAACCTACACGTGGAGGTGGCAAGTCTCCCGCTACTCGATCAGTGTAGCGCCGGTGAGCCGCGCCTATTCTTTGAAGAAAAACTTAAAATTCTTAAATTTTACGTGAACTCTAAACATTTTTTCAGCACCCAGAGGTGTTGAAACACGCAAGAAAGCAAGGATGAGGTCAGAAAAGCAGCTTTTAGACTAAATCATATGCAGAACAGCTGCACGCTTTGGTTTGGGTGCCTTGAGGCTGCGTTAGGCAGCCTTCAAATCAGAAAATCGCGATTTTGACCATGAAAATGAGATTTTTCGGAAAAGTTGCAAATAATAAACCCATCTTAGAATTAATTTTTACATATGAATACGTATCAGCCACTTTGTTTTTCCAAAATTTCAACCCTGAACCCAGAGTATGATATGCCCTAGTGGAACAAGGGCCATGAAAACGAGGATGAAAATACCCTCAAAATACTGGGCCCAAAGCTTTTCAATGCTCTTCCAAAATAAGTGATGAATCTTCAGCACACCGACCTGAATAACTTCAAGAAGAAGCTGGACAGATTCTTGTGTAAGTCCATGACCAGCCATGCGTGGCTGGCTACGAGGGCAGGAGGAGATCAGAGAGCAATTCCCTCCTTCACGAAGTCCCGCAAATGAGGCGGGATGCTGCAGTGGGGGTCGACCGCAGGTTGATCCTGAACCGTCGTTCAAACTAAACAAAAGTAAGTAAAAGTAATATATATATATATATATATGAAAATTATTTCACGAAAGTAACACGTGAAAAATGACTTTCTCCCCCGAGAATTACATAAGTATGCCCTGCCACTACCTGCACACATTGTTTTAGAACTTATTAAGCTTTGCATCAAAGACTGTAAATTCACTTTCAATAACGAGTATTATCAACAAGTTTTTGGGATGGCCATGGGCAACCCCTTGTCGCCCATCCTCTCCAATATTTATATGGAGTTTTTCGAAATTACTTACATTCCGAGAATCCTGGGGATTGGCATCCCAAGGTTGCGGTAGGTCGACGATATTTTGTGTATCTGGCACATGTATCGTGACCTGGATGACTTCCTCCTTCAGTTAAATGATCAAGTCTCCTCCATTAAGTTTACTTTAGAAGTAGAACAAGACAACCCAAACCCGTTTTTGGATGTGCGTGTACATAGGGAAAGCCCAGGTTTTAAGTTTAGTATCTATCGGAAAAAACAATTTGTCCTACGTACACTTTTACGCGGGACATGACACCCCCACTAAGAAGGCCATTTTTTCTTCAATGTTTCTCCGCGCCCTTAGGATCGCCAGTCCGGAATACATCGATGCCGAATTGGAAAAAATCAACGGTATTGGAAGTGATCTGTGTTATCCATCTGCGTTTATGGAATCTTGTCTCAACAAGGCAAAACGAACTTTCTATCGTGTGAATAATAACACTCGTACTTTGTCAAAGAATATTTTAATATTTCCATTTTTCCCTGGCTTTTTAGGCATTGCTAATGTACTTAAACTTTTGGATATTAATGTAGTATTTTCATATAACAATATCGTGAAAAATATCAGAGTAAAAAATAGCCCTACCAATAATTCAGGCATTATCTATAAAATTGGTTGTAAACAATGTGATTCCTTTTACATAGGTCAGACGGGAAAGGATTTGCACACACGTATAAAACAGCATCAATATTCCGTTAGAATAGGACAGTCGTCCAGTGCCCTTTTTGTCCATTTGTCAGAGTTATCCCACTGTATTGATTGGAATAATGCTACAGTTTTGTTTCACTCTAGCAACATTGTTAATAGAAATATTCTTGAGTCTGCCATTATCCAACTTACAAATAACTTCAACTTAAGCAAAGGTCTTTTTCAACTCGATCCTGTTGTTTTGAATTCGTTCAGAATGGATTTAGATAAGAAGGGTAGAACGCTAAACCTTTGGTAAACTTGTATGCTACTCTAATAACTTTTATTTTTCAATTTATTTTTATATACATCGAAATTAGACAAGAAGGGCAGAGTGCTAAAACCTGGGCAGATTTCAATTATAAATTTGTATCCTCCTCTTATAAGTTTTATTTCTTTTTTTTATTTTTCAATTTATTTTTTTTTTTTTTAATTAACTATAACATTGGTTGGAAACAATTCATTTGATCTTGTGTTGGATTCGAGCAAAGTGCTAAAACATCGGTAGTTTTTTCCTTACAAATTTGTATGCTCCTCCCACAATCCTTTAATGTTTAAATTTTATTTCTCTGTTTATTGTGATATATATATATTTTTTTTTATTCTGTAATCTACAGGGTGGGCCGTAAGTTTCCATACATAGGAAAATTAAACGTTTGTTTTTATGTTTCAGATACCCTAAGAATATGCGTTTGACGAAAGAGCAACGAATTGAAATCATACTGATGGCTGGGTCGGGAAGCAGTCGCATGGTTGCAATGAACTTTAACAGACAACATGGAACGAACATCACACACGACACTGTGGCAAAACTTATTAACAAGTTTCAGAAAACTGGAAATGTTGCAGATCAACCGCGAAGTGGTCCAAGACGTACAGCCACCGATGAAGACAAACAGCTACGATACTTGCAGCGCTTACACGGAGTCCAGAAAAAGTACACGACGGTTGTCTGCAGAAAGTGGTGTCAGCAGATCGAGTATCAGGCGCATTTTGAAAGCAAACAAATGGCATCCAAATTGCATATGGCACAGCATTTGAGTGAAGACGACCCGGATAGACGGATGGAATTCTGTGAATGGGCATTAACCAAAGTGAACGAGGATGCAAACTTTTCAACTAAGATCTTGTTTACTGATGAAGCAAATTTTTACGTCAATGGAGAGGTTAATCGGCAAAACATACGTTACTGGAGTAATGCTAACCCTAACTGGCTGAGTCCGACGAAGATGCAAGGTGCCGGTAAAGTGATGGTGTGGGCCGGGATATGGGGTGACAGAATTATTGGACCAATTTTTGTCAGTGGAAATCTTAATGCCGAAAGGTATCTTAACATGTTGCAAGAAGAGATTTTCCCATCCCTGCTAAACGAGGAAGGTAACTTCCCAGTTTACTTCCAGCAAGATGGAGCTCCACCTCATTATGGTCTTCACGTGCGTCGGTATTTGGATCAGCAGTTTCCGGATGCTTGGATTGGTCGGCGTGGTCCTGTGGAGTGGCCTCCCAGATCTCCAGATCTCACCCCCCTTGATTTCTATCTTTGGGGGCACTTGAAGGCCATGGTGTATCAGGAAAAGATACGAGACATAAATCATCTAAAGGAACGTATCACCAACGCCATTACAAGCATAACGTCAACTGTGCTAATGCGTGTTCATCAACAGTGGGGAACACGTATTGAAATGTGTTTTCAAAACAATGGCAACCATGTAGAGCATATTATATAAATAAAAATGGTTGTCCATAAAAAAATGTTTATTTTTCCCATGTATGGAAACTTACGGCCCACCCTGTACATATATAGAGGCTGTAACTCTTTATGTACTTCAGTGTTCCTGAGGCTGTCATTAGATGAAAGCGCTGGAGCACCATTCTGTTTCCTTTCCTTCGTGGTTTTATTCATCATATATATATATATATATATATATATACCTTACCTAACAACCTTACAAAAGTTTCGCGAGAAGATTTCTCATTTCGCGAAGATCAAGCTTGTCGCCCCTCCTCTCGAGTTGGCCTGGTGAAGTAGTGAGTTGGATTCTTGCGCTCTCCACCTCACATAGCCAGGTACGCCCGGCTCATCGGGGATTGTTGTGAGCCAAGGGTCTAGTCTTCTTTTGAAGATTTCCACTGCAACTCCCTTCGTGTTTCTTAGGTCTTTGGGCAACTGATTAAACAGTTTTGGTCCTCTCACTACAAAACTATTTTCTTTCAGGGTTAAGGATGTTCTCTGTCTCGCCTTCAATTTGAGAATACGACACAGTCTGCCGCTTCTACTTTCCACCGTTGTTTGGGGAGTTATAGGATTCAGAGTAAGATTAGGGACTAGTTTCTCCATTATTTTCCAAGTGTAAAGAATGGTATATCTCTCTCTTCTCCTTTCCAGTGAATATAGGTCTAGTTCGCGTAACCTTACCCAGTAATTTAGTTCTTTGCACCCATTGATCTTGGCTGTGAAGCTTCTTTTGATCCCTTTCAGCTGTCTAATGTCTTCTTTTTTATATGGGGATGTTAGGACCAAGCAGTATTCCAATTTGGGTATTATCAGGGTTTTCAGTCGAGGAATCATTACATTCCTATCCCTTCGTTTAATAGTTCTCAATATCTGACCCTATATTCTCTTTGCTCTGTTTACTGCTATCTTATTTTGTGTTTCAAATTTCGCATCATCTGTCATTAGAACCCCTAAATCTTTTGCTCAGGAATTTCTCTGAATTTCCTGTCCATTTGGCGTATAATATTCCATGGATTTTAGGTCTTCTCTTTTTTCAACCGTAATAGCTGAAATTTCTCGGTGTTAAACTTCATATTGTTGTCTTCCGTCCACTTGTAGAGTCTGTTTATGTCGGTTTGTAGAGATCCTATGTCTTCTGGGTTTCTTATTTTTCTAGTGATCTTTGTGCCATCCGCAAAGAGGATGTTACTGTGCTCAGCCTCAGGTAGGCCTGTTCAAAAATCAACTTTTTCTTATTTTCATAGGTTTCTGTACATTTTCCCATGCTTTTTGAACTGAAAAAAGCCGAAAATCACAACTATTTTGACCTAGGATGTTGGGAAGCATTGCCGCATGAGCTTTAAATTTTCTGCCTTGAAATCGGCCAAAGCGCCAATTCCGGGGTCCCTTGAATTATGTTTTGCACTTTAACTTTTGATCTAAACAAGATAGAGCAACAAATTAGGTATCAAATGAAAGAGCATAAAATTAATAAATAATAATAATAATAATAATAATAATAATAATAAATAAATAAATAATAATTAATAATAATAATAATAATAATTATCTATCATTTTTCAGGAAACAACAGAAACTCAATCAGAATCTAGAAAACCATCTACAAGTTACAACTTCACAATGGCATTAAGCAAGGAGCTGAGGGAGCTCCGTGGGCGCACAGTTGACATCTCAGAACCTCCACGTACTGTCCACAGGCAGGTGTCAACTGGGCCATCTACCAGATCTCTCACTGAAACTTTCCTGGTTGGATACCCTTCAGCTTTTATCAGTGGTTCCCAGCTTCCCACCAACAGACAGGCGTTCCAGTATTTCCTTAATCTTCAGAATTTACCGGAAAATGCAGGGAGGCCCATGGTTCAAGACCTTGCATATGAAACAGTTGAATCTATCATCCCATTCTGGCAGATGGCTAGGATCAAGACAATGACCAAGTACAACGCAATGAAGCTCTTCATGAAACTACATGAGAAACATCGTGCTCTGGTGAAAAGCAAAGGAAGAGCAAGTAACCCTGGAGGAAAAAGAGGAGCATTTGTGCTGGAATTAGACAGCCTGTTCGATATAGGAGCTCCAGATGCAATCCAGGAAATACAGAACAACAGACTGTTATCCAGAGAGAAGAAAGATGAGGATATCAGGACCAAAAGACTGAGAGGAAAGGTCATATGTCTGGTCATGACAAGATTTTTGAGACAAGATCCCAGCAGCAAGCAGCGAGGAATGAAAGACTGCAGCATAGACAAGAACAAGGTAAAACTAATTACTTTGAACGTCACAAAAAGTTTTAAGTTTTACTCCATTGCGATATTTAGCATGTACTTAACAATTACTGTCTTAACATGTTGTACTATTTTACAGCTGCAGCAGAACAAGAGGCAGTTGTTCATGTGGATGACATTACCTGGGGTGACTCAACTGACAACGACGCTAACACAGAGGACATGGATTACCATCAGCCTCGTCCTGGATGTTCTCACCATCAAGACACTGTGACTAGTGTGACTTTGACGTTTCCAAGGAAGGTCATGGAATGTGATGTCATCTGCAATACAGCTGATCGTCTTGGTTTATCAGACAATCAAGTTACTGCCATGGTTTCTGCCACCTTGAAAGCTGGAGGGGCTGATCTGGATAACTTCGTCATCTCAACCTCAACAACACGTCGCAACAGAATGCTGTCCAGGTATAATATCAGCCAGAGTCACATGTCCAAGTTTTGAAAACCCCCACAGTACGCTGCCTTACACTGGGATGGAAAGTTGCTCAAAGATGTCTTGGGCAGTGAACCTGGAAGTACCTCAGAGACTTTAGCTGTGCTAGTGTCTGGTCCACCTTCATACACTGAAGGAAAGTTATTGGGAGTACCTGTCATCGACAATTCTTCTGGCACAGCTCAGGCTGAGGCTTCAATGGATTTACTGGAGACATGGGAACTTACGGATAATGTTACTGCCCTTGTTTTTGACACTACATCCAGTAGGAGCTGCCAAACTGCTAGAGAAAATGCTGAACAAAAAGGTGTTTTATCTGGCCTGTCGACATCACATCCTGGAAATCCTAGTAGGAGCAGTTTGGGAGAAGCTGTTTGGGAAGGTGAAGGGGCCAGATAATCCCTGGTTTGAGCATCTGAAGGATGTTTGGACGGACTTGTCCAAGGAAAACCCAAAGATGCTGGCTATCAACAGCAAATGGCTGAAGGAAAAGAAGAAGAACAGTGAAGAAATACTCCAAGACATTCTAACAGCAGAAAGGCTTCCAAGAGCCGACTACAGGGAAATGGCTGAACTGACAGTCATTGTTCTTGGAGGAACGCCTCCTCGAGGTATTCACTGGAGTCGACCAGGCGCCATTCATCAGGCCAGATGGATGGCCAGAAACCTGTACTCCATGAAAATGCTGATGTTTGCAGATCAACTTGAGTACGACGAAGACACTGTATCAAAGCTGGAAAGACTCAACACCTTCCTTGCGCTGTTCTACACTCCTGTATGGATGATGTCAATGTCTGCTGCAGATGCTCCCGTGAATGATCTAAGTCTAATCCAACATGTTGAAGTACAAGAAAACTGACCCAGAGCTTGCTGATGCAGTACTTAATAAGATGGAAAACCACAAATGGTACCTGACGCAGGAAGTCGTGCCATTTGCCCTGTTCAGCAGTAGATTGAGTGACACATTGAAGCACGACATTGCTGCCCAGTTACATGCCACTGAGAAGCCAGACAGCTTCAGAACAGGAAAGCCTCTATTCCAGAGAGTCACAGCTAAGACCACCCTGGTTGATCTCATTGGCCCAGAATCACATTTCCTGCTGGACACACTGAACATTGGATCCGAGTGGCTTCTGGAACCTGTCACGTCTTGGCCACAGAATGAGGACTACAGAAAAGCGTGGACTATGTTAAGAATCTGAAAGCGGTGAATGACATTGCTGAACGTGGTGTCAAGATGATGAGCGACTTTGCAAATGTCATAACAACAGATGCCAAGCAAAGGGACTATCTCCTTCAAGCTGTGGAGTTCAACAGACGCCGCTTTGACAGCTTCAAGAAACAAACTCTCAACAACTGACTGTGTAAATGTCATTATGAAATTAATCATCATGTAATGCTTTCACTTCTTGATCGATTAGACTTGTGACAAAATGTTAATCTCAAATTTGTGTCATGAATAAGGCGCCTTGTCTGCTTGAGTGTGAGAAAACGAATTTTGTGATATTTCTGAAATCTTGTATGTACCAATGTGCCATTTCTTGTTCCAAGACTATCATAATTGTATAAGTTAGAAAGAGGATTAAAAACACTTTAATTTGGTGCCTATTTTGTTGCTCTATCTTCTTTAGATAAAAAGTTATAGTGCAAAACATGATTCAAGGGATTTTGGAACTGGTGCTTTTGGCCGATTTCAAGGCAGAAAACTTAAAGCTCCATGCGGAAATGCTTCCCAACAACCTAGGTCAAAATGGTTGTGATTTTCGGCCTTTTCAGGTCAAAAGCATGGGAAAACGTACAGAACCTATGAAAATAAGAAAAAGTTGATTTTTGAACAGGGCTACACAGTGTGCTGTCTCTGTTAACGTCCTCATGTATGTCAGTTAGCATGATTATGAAGAGTAGTGGAGCTAATACTGTTCCTTGTGGTACTGAGCTGAGGACCTCTGATTCTGATGAAGATACTCCTTGTACTGTCACGACTTGTTGCCGCTCACTAAGGAAATTATATATCCATTTCCCTACTTTTCCTGTTGTTCCCATATATTTCAGTTTATGTATTATGATTCCGTGGTCACACTTGTCGAACGCTTTTGCAAAGTCTGTGTATAGTACATCATAGTTTTCATTACCTTCATGTGAATCAATAATGTTGTTGTAGTGTTCCATTAGTTGTGATAGGCATGATCTCCCTGACCGAAATTTTTTCTGAGTTTCCAAAAAGTCTTAGATTTTTTGTCTAACTATTCTTTCATATATTTTAGTGAGATGAGATGTAAGCGAAACTGGCCTTTAGTTTTTGGCCTCGGATCGATCTCCTTTATATATTGGGACTATGTTCGCGCTCTTCAGGATGCCCGGTATTTCTCCCCTGTCTAGTGATCGTCTCCATATCCAGCATACGGGCTCAACGATTGCCTTCTTGCAGTTTTTGATCAGTCTGGCATTCCATTTATCCGGTCTTGCAGCTGAGTGTGTTTTTAGTTTCCCTATGGCTTGTGTCATATCATCCATCGTAAAGTCGAAATCCGTTGTACTTTCCCCTTGTGGTTCTTCTTCAAAGAATTTAATATATAAATAATTATATATATATGAATAAATATTATAAATAATATATATATACAGTATATATATATATTATATATATATATATAATATTATATATACATATATACAGTATATATATATATATAAATATATATATATTATATATATATATAAAATATATATAAATATATATATTATATATATATATAAATATATATATATATATATATATAAAAAATATATATAATATATATAATATATATATATAAATAATATATATATAATATATATAAATATATATATATAAATAAATAAATATATATATATATTATATATATATATATATATATAATATACAGTATATAAAATATGTTATAATGTATAATGTTTCGACAACAAAGACCCTCGGATCCACTCATGGCTGTCTCTTACTGTGTTCGTAATTGTTTATTGTGCATGTCCTCCGTGGTGGCGGAGGGGACCTACAATTTTACGTGGGTACCGAACCACAAAGCCTTAATTTTACTACCTTAAACTATACCCAATCTGTCAACATATGCGTCTAATCGATTTTTAAACATGTTTATAGACGTGCTAGATATTACTTTTTTCGGCAAACTACTCCAGCTATTTACTCTTCTATGCGTAAAAAAGTTTCTGGCAACTGCTGGCTCGAACCTTCTACTTGTCACCTTACACCCGTTATTCCTAGTCCTATTATATTGAGATATTTCGAAGTTATCTCTATTTACGTTATCGAACCCATTCATAATTTTGAAAACCTGGATTAGATCACCCCTTAGCCTCCTACTCTCGAGTGTAGTCAATTTTAACTCCTTAAGCCTATCCTCGTACTACTTCGACCTAAGCGACGGAATCATCTTAGTTGCTCGTCTTTGAAGTCTTTCGATTTTGTTTATATCTTTTCGCATATGCGGATTCCAAAATTGGATCGCGTACTCGAAATGAGGTCTAACTAATGATTTATAAAGAGGAACAATAATATCGCGCGATTTGTACTCAAAATTCGGAGCTATAAAACCTAACACTTTGTTCACTTTATTGACAAAGTGTTTCGCCACTTTTAAATCACCAGTCACTATAACACCTAAATCTTTTACCTGCTCTACGCTTGCTAACTCCTCTGACATACTCTACGTAAAATTACCGTTACGCGAACCTATATGTAAATTTTACACTTATCGACGTTAAATCTCATTTGCCATGTGACTGACCAATCAACGATTTTATTCACATCTTCCTAGATTTTACCTCTATCTTCGTCATTAATCGCCCTACCACCCAGCTTCGTGTAATCCGCAACTTTGAAACCGTATTGACTAGGCCGACATCTAAATCGTTAATATACAGTATATAAGAAAAAGCAAGGGGCACAATACAGAACCCTGAGGAACGCCGCTCGCTACATAAGCCCAACATGAGTCCGCTCCATCAACGACCACCCTTTGTTTCCTACATCGCAACAACTCTTCTATCCAATTTATTACCGCACCCCTGATTCCATAAGCATTAGTTTTTTCAATGAGTCTTTTGTGCAGTACGGTGTCAAACGCTTTTTAAAAATCTAAATACACTACATCAACCGCACGATGACTATCGTAAACGTCAACCACGCTTTGAAAGAATTCTAAAAGATTAGTTAAGCAAAATTTGTTTCGCCTAAAACCGTGCTGAGTATTTCTAATCAAGTTATGCAATTCTAAATGTTCGACTATACGATCCCTAATTATTGATTCCAGTATCTTACCTACAACAGACGTTAAACTGATTGGCCTATAATTTCCCGCCGCACCTTTATCGCCTTTCTTTAAGATAGATGTTACGTTTGCTAACTTGAAATTATCTGGTATGCACCCCTCAGAAATAGACGGATTAAAAATCTTTGTTAGCGGCACAACAATGCTATTTTTTAATTCTTTTATTTGTAAGAGATATATGGAATCCGGCCCCGTTGATTTATGCATTTTCATTTTATCAATATAGCCCATTACCTCCTCTTCACTAACCACAATACTGTCCAAAATATTACCATTATCAAAGGTATTATGTCTATGACCGTAGGCAGGGCCGGCCTTAGGGCAAGGCGAGCTAGGCAGCCGCCTAGGGCCCCGCGCCTAAGAGGGACCCGCGCTGCCAGCGGGGCTTGGCAAATAAATTTTTTATATATTTCGCTTCCACCAGATTCCCCAGAATCCACCAGAATATTTTTAACAATTCCTGTGACGGTAGCATCAGGAGAAAGAAGCTTCTCAAAGTTAAAATTAATTAAAAACTGCTTAAGGTCTAATTTGGGCCAAGATAGGCTAAATAACCTTGGAATATTGTCAATTGAACATGAAGAAGCAAGGGGTTTAAATTTTGAACCCCTTTTAATGGAATTTTCAGAAAGGAAGGTTAGAAAAATTAGTCTTTAAAATATATTATAAATTTATAAAGTATGGCATTTTTTTAGTATTCTTAATGAAAGCATTTTTTTTGTTATTCTTAATATTATTATACAGATGTCTACAATAAATGTATAGCACTTCAGATTGTTTTTTTGCCTTTTTACTATGAACTAAAATCTTTTCTAGAGTGGGGCCCCGTATAATCAAAATGCCTAGGGCCCCGCACTTGTTAGAGCCGGCTCTGACCGTAGGGTTATTCGATACATCTTCTATAGTAAAAACCAACGTAAAAAATTCGTTTAACAAGGTAGCCATTTCCTTGTTTTCAGAAACTAGCTCTCCGTTAACATTTTTCAACGGCCCCAAGACACTTTTCGCTGGATTTCTATTGTTGACGTATTGAAAGAATCGCTTGGGGTTTTCTTTACCGTCACGAGCTATGGAGATTTCATATTCGCGCTTGGACTTTTTTATTACACTTTTCGCTTCACGTCTTACAGATATGTAGTTGTTTCGTAACTACAAATTGTCTTTATTGCAATTGTGTAGCTTATAATCCTTACCTCTACTCTTTATAATGTCTCCTACTCTAGAAGTAAATCACAAGGGCTTGTTGTTTACTTTCGTATGCTTAATTTTGTATGGAACACATTCCTCATTTATAGTCCTAAATACTGTTTCAAACGATTCCCACATTAGTTTTGCGTTGGAGATACCCATTACGTTTTCCCAATTGACGTGTGGCAATTCATTTCTAAATTTACAAAAGTCTGCGTGCTGGAATTTAGGAATTTTAGCCGAGTTAGTTGGTTTCGAGTGACTTACTGAGAGGACAAACTCTACCATATTGTGATCGCTATTGCTTAACGGTTCTATTACTTGAAGAACAGTGATTAGCCTATCATCCGTAGTTATTACGAAATCTAAAATACTATCCAACTTCGTAGGTTCCCCAACCTTTTGAATAGGAAAGCTATCCTCGAGAAAATTAACTAAACGATTACCTTCCGCGTCTCCCTGCATTGTATCGTAATTCACGTTGGCGCAATTAAAGTCACCCATAACTAAAGCCTGCTGACTACCTATTATTCTCTTTAGTTCACGATATAACGCTTCGTCCATATCACCTCTTTGATTAGGGGGCCTATATATAACGGCAAGAAGTTTGAAATGGTTCAATTTAAGTTCTGCTATAGTCGAATCTATTCGTTCTGGAATTCTGTGCTTTACTTCTATAACGTTCGCAATATTATCTTTGATATACAACATAACACCGCCTCCTCGCCTACCTATTCTGTTTTTAACAAAAAGTCTATAACCTCTAATTTGATACTCCCCTACAAAGTCACGTGTTTCAGTGCTAAGCCACGATTCATTTATCGCAATTAAAGAAAAAAATTCGTTTATTTTATTTCGTAAGCTCCGAGCATTTAAGGATAGAACCTTCAAATTGTTTGTAATTGCGACACCTTCCCGAGCGCAGGGGAAATTTGTGGAAATTACGCTGGGACCGTTCGAGTACCGGCAACCTGAAAAGAAGAGACAGTATTATGAAATAGTCTTCCTAAACGCGCAGCTCCAACGTCATTAAGATGAAGTCTATCTCCGAGGAACAAGTCCCTCCTGCCGTAGAAACTGTTCCAAAAATTCGCAAAATGCACTCCTTCCTGTTGGCAAAGAGACTTTAGGTTATTCTTGATATAAGTCGCCTTGCTGTAGAAATCGCTACGTTCGATAATTCGAGGAATTATACCTGTTAAAACAATCTCATTAGGTTTTTCCTTTAGTCGCTCTAGTAAGTCCCTGTACCTAGCCAGCCGTTCTTCCGATCTAGAATTTAAAACGTTATTAGTACCAACATAAATAACATACCTTGTGTCCTGAGAGGTTCCGTCTGTAAAATGACCAACACTACTAGTTATATCCTCCACCCTTGCACCAGGGTAGCAGTAACGGCGCCTACGACGATGGTTTCTCCCACAGAATTCCTCGAGCTGCCCTCGAACAATGGAATCGCCAACGTGTCGTATTTCCGTTTCATCAGCATTTTCGAAACCCAAAACAGAAAACTTATTGTTTGTTATTACTGGTAGACAAGTCTTAGGTTTCCTCAATTGGGTTCCATTACGCACTCGAACGAAGGATTGGGAACTAGGGGAAGAGAGAGGGCTATTAGTACTATTTATATTATTTGTAGAAACTGAGGCAGGAGGGGTCGTAACTGGAGTCTCAAGGGATTCTAATTTTGCCGTCAGGAGCATCACGCTATTTTCAAGCCTCACCCTGGCCTCCCTCTTACGTTCTAACTCGTTCCTCAGGACTTCCATGCTTGAGCACCACCTGCAAACTAATTGTTCGTTATTATTAGCCATTGTAAACGCGTAAGCGGGAAATTTCCCTTCCCAGCGACTGCAAGTACTTGACGGGGGTGCCATGTTCTTAATTATTTAAAAAACAAAAACAAAAGACGAGCGTTTGGGAATTAATAAATTTGAACGTAGGTCTACCGCGTGCTTATTGTGCCGTCAATTGCGCAAACCCGCAAAAATTTTCTTGAAACGCAGAAACAGGTTCTTGTAACACAAATTTATACTAAAGAATATATACTTAATTAAACTACCGACGAAAGATCTGTAAAAGAAAACGTATTAATAAAACTTATCTGTCCGCTATTCGACCGACTTTTTTCTTTCCGTTTTTCCTTTTTCCCACGGTGGGTGACCACACACTACTTAATCCCCCGAAGGAAGGGAAAATGAACCTTATGAAACCTCGCTTAGTAATAGATTCGGGAAACAAACAAGGCAAGCCACGTGCACTAGCTTTGGTTTAATCAAATATATATAAATATATATATATATATATATATATATATAAATGTATATATAAAAATAAATATATGTGTGTGTATATATATATATAAATGTATATATAAAAATAAATATATGTGTATAATATAAATATATATATACACTTAAATATATATAATATATATATATATACATTATATAAATATATATATATAATATATATATATATGTATATGTATATATAAATTTTAACTGCAAACAACACACAGTATAATTAATGTAAAGAACGACGCTTGTGTAGAAGAGCGTTCCGCACTAGATGAGGAGGGAGAACGAACAAATGGAAAATGAGGTACCTCCAAGGTATCGAACCCGGGATCATCCAATTGCGGGCCGGATATGCTATCCACTACACAAAGGTGCTCGATCGATTAAAATTCATAATTCTCCTACATACGAGCGGAAATAAATGCCTTGAGGAACATCTTCGCATGCCGTACATATATACATTTTAACTGCAAACACTGCAATATATAGCACAACCGAAAAGGAAAAAGAAAACACACTACAGGGAGGGGCGAAAGCAGCCTCAGAAAAAGAGGTACTCACGGCAGAAGAGGGAGATACGAAATACACCCCGAAGAAAACAACCCCACTGAGTAGGGAAGAAGTGGTGGCGAAGCAGAAGAAGGAAATCGAATCACATAATACTCAGAGGGAATTTAAACGACGGGCCATATGCGAATATTATAAAATAGGTGCGTGCAAATGTAGCTCAAACTGCATATACAATCACCCTACAAAATGCTTCTATATGATGAGGAATGGGAAGTGCAGGTACGGACCAAACTGCAACTTTTTTCACCCTCGTATTATACACAAATATACAAGGCCTCTATACGGACCATGCCGACTGCAAATTACAACACTTGCAAAATTTAGCTACGGAAACCAGCATAGATATCATATGCCTAACGGAAACACTTACATAAGTGCGAAAAAGGCTGTGAAAACTGCATCGAGAATATTGAAATAGCATTGCTGGACTACAACATATACAGAGTAGATAGAGTGGCTAGACGAGGAGGAGGGTGTTGTATCTACATGAAAAACACATACACATGTGAAGTGAGGGTAAACAAATCAAACAGCACCGTTGAAGTTATTATATTAGAAGTAAAAGAACTGAACCTAACCATTATGAACATCTACAGACCACCAAACACCACAAAAAGTGAATTCCAAATTGCTACAAATGAAATAGAAAACATATTAAAATTATTTGAAACTCCAGCAACAAATATTCTAATTTTCGGAGATTTTAATTTCCTATTCATATCATGGAAGAAAAATGACGAAGTTATATATGTTGAGAAGTTTCATGGCAACATTACTAAAGATGACAGAACCGAAGCAACAATGCTATTAAATATTATGGAACATTACGCCCTTACCCATGAAATCGGTGAAACTACTCAGACAGAGAACGTTTTGGATTTAATCTGGACAAATAACAACGAGATAATAATAAATAAAAAAGTAACGCACACAAAGTTCTCCGACCATAACCTCATCGATATACAATTGAAGTTAGCACCCAGAGGTCCGAAAACGCATCTTAGAGAGGCAGATGGAATATTTGAAGGCTTAAACATAAATGCAAAGTAAATTGGGAAAACGAAAATAAAGATTTAAAGGTCAATTGGGAATTGCTACTACACGAGAAGACTCCACAAGGAATAATCTGTATAATAGAGACGGAAACCAAACCTATAATACTGAAACATATTCCAGAGAGACAGGAAAGAAAACGTAGCAAGCTCGAGAGGAAAATCAGGACTCTATTCAAGCAACGAAGACAAACCGTAAAACATCTCCACAGATGCAGAACTGATGCAAAGAGACTCAAACTAGAGAGGAAACTTGGCGAAATAGAATTGGACCTAAAGCAAACATTCATACATAAGACAAACGAGGAGGAAAACAAGGTAGCAGAAAACATAAAAAATAACCCAAAATACTTCTACACGTTTGCGAAAAGGAAAATGCAGTGTAAGGAAAGTATTGGACCTTTGATAGACGGGAAGACCGAATACACAAATGACCCGAAAGAAATAAGTGAACTGCTTAGGGAACAATTTAAATCTGTGTTTAGCACCCCTAAGTTCGAGATGGAAGTGGAAAACCCAGACAAGTTTTTCGACATAGATACAGATCAACCAAGAACAAATCCCGGCACAAACCTATTAATGAACTTCGAGTTCACGGAAGGAGATGTAATTACGGCCTTATCACAGATGCGAGACAATTCAGCGCCAGGGCCAGACACATGGAGTGCCACATTTCTGAAGAAATGCAGAGTATTGCAAAACCGCTATCTAATATACTATTTCAGAAATGAAGCCTTATATATATACAGTATATATATGTAACGGTTTTTTTGCGCACACCTACAGGTCGCTACAATTGGTGTAGAACAATGCGGTTTTCACCATTCGATGCGTCTTTTTATTGTGCAGTGCCCATGCTAAAAAAATTCCCTAACATACGGTAATTCCTTCCCCCCTTTTAGGGGTACAGTTCTTCCCATGCCTGTACACGCATTTTTTTAATTTTTCATTTTTAATCATAATTTTGGCACAAAATAAGTTAATATTTACTAAACATTTAATATCATTCGATTCACAAAAGATTTTTCGATTCACAAAAGATTTCTTTATCGATTCAATACAAAAAATTACATAATTAAAACGGGCAATTTAAATAAACACGAGTTTAAAGTTAAACGAGCCACACCCGAAATTATTTACCGTGACTTTTGTGCGTTTTATTACTGTGGCTTTTGTACAAATAATTTTACGTATACACAAACAATTTGATAGGATACTGATTTATTATTCTATTTTTTAGTTGTCATAGAAATACGTTAATTAAGTTATCTGATTAGATGCGCTTTTATAGTTGAAGATCATTTTTAGAAATTATTTATTTTCCCACTTTAAAATATTACAAAATTTCTATTAGGTATCCTAATATCATTATGCCTGTCGCTGTAAGTAAGAAAATAGCAATTATTTTCCATTTTATGAAAATTTCGGACACCCTAGGCCTACAAAACAATTTTCCCCTTTTCTTTATCAAAAATTGTTGATTTTCGGAAGTCTTTCGGTTATAAATTTGTACCAGTCTATTGTTTATCTATAATAATAATAATAATAATAAAAAGACGTGTGTGTGTGTGGTGTTCCAGCCATCAGCCATAACTCCAAAATAGAAGCAGTTACAAACATGAAACTTCACACACATATTGATTAGGTCCCGAGGTTGTGCACGTGGGTGTTAATAAATTAAATAATTAATTTTAAAACATTAAATGACGTCATCAAGATCATTACAAAACCTATGGTAAAATTATTGAATACCCGGTTAGGTTCATTGAATGCCAGGTTAGGTCATCCGTACGCCCTTGACGATTGGTTAGGTTAAGTCGTGATATTTTCGTTGGCTTTAACGAAAATATTATGACTTAACCTAACCAATCGTCAAGGGTGTACAATTAACCTAACCGGGCATTCAATTAATCTTATCGGGCATTCAGTTGACCTAACCGGCCATTTAATTAACCTAATCGGGCATTCAGTTGACCTAACTGGGCATTCAATTAACCTAACCGGGCATTCAGTTTACCTAACCGGGCATATATATATATATATATATATATACGTTCAACATCCACCCCCGGCAACGCCGGGTCGCTCCGCTATTATTGAATACCCGGTTAGGTTCATTGAATGCCAGGTTAGGTCATCTGTACGCCCTTGACGATTGGTTAGGTTAGCCGTGATATTTTCGTTGGCTTTAATGAGAATATCATGGACTTAACCTAACAATCGTCAAGGGTGTACAATTAACCTAACCGGGCATTCAATTAACGTACCCGGCATTCAATAATCTAATCGGCATTCAGTTGACCTAACCGGCCATTTAATTAACCTAATCGGGCATCATTACTATTATAATTTAGCAAAAATGTGTCTGTCTGTCTGTCCGCAGAAAAAACTTTTACGTTTCTGAACGATTTCGACCAAGCTTCGTATAGTGGATGGGGGTGATGCAAGGCCGCCGCTTCCATTAGGCGAGGTTAGTAAATGCTAAGGGCGCCAAAGATCTGGGGGGCGCCAGCGCCTCCGCCCTGTGCACGTCTGATAGTATTATGTAAGAACAACATGAAAAAAATAATGAAGGATGAGAAGCATAGACAAATGATGAAAGGTTGTACGACGTATGTACACCAGCTTAGCTTGACTGATATTTACATAATTAATTTTTCATCTTATTGGGTCATTATAGAACTTTCACTATCACGACCTTAAACCCTTTAGGGACGGGAGTCGTCAATAAGCGACTCGGCTTATTTACGCTTAATATGAGTTCCGGGAGTCGTCAATAAGCGAATACTGTTTTTATGTGACATATGCCCTTCTTGCTTGAAAAAACAGTATATATGTCCTTTTTGCACGCATATTTTAGCACTTTGAGCGTTCTGATTTGTTACTACATATGCCTCGCTTTACTCGCTGTTTTGATTGGTCATGACATTTTCTTGAACTGTGAAATGATTTTATAATTTTATAATAAATGTATGTATTAGCAAATTAAAATAGATCAGTGTAAGGCAAATAGTTTCTTCAATATGGTACCTTGATTACTTTGTGGGCAAACCCAATCGTGAATTGGGAGGCGGGTGGGGGCGCCAGCTGCAGTCCTGGTAAGGGCGCCAAATAGGCTGGCGCCGGGCCTGGGGTGATGAGTAATGAACGAAAATATATGTGTGACCAGCCCCCCACCACCACCACCAATTACTGGGCCCGAGGGCCCCCAGCACAGCGATAAAACTACAGAAAAGAACGCAGCAATGAAAATCTTGAGCTTCACATTGTGTCAATATTTGTGAAGCTTAAGATTTTCATGACTATAGTTTTATTGACCAAATAATTGAACCTCCAGTAATTAGGGGCCTGCGACCACCCAATTACTGTCGGTTCAATTATTTGGTCAATAAAACTATAGAAAAGAACGCAGTCATGAAAATCTTGAGCTTCACATCCGAGTTCATCGTATCAAGATTTGTGAAGTTTTAGATTTTCATGGCTGCGTTCTTTTCTGTAGTTTTATTGACCGAATAATTGGTTCGCCAGTAATTGGAGGGCCACAGGCACCCCAATTATTGAGGCCCAAGGTGAGAGGAATGGGAACGATATCCAGATAAAGGGCTATTGATGTTCAAAATAAAATACGCCGTAGGCCCATAATTCGGTTTGGGTCGAAGGTCCAAGCACCGCAGATCTAGCAAAATCGGCGCGTATCGCCGATCTTTTGCTAGTACTTACTATGGAGGAAATCACTTGACACAGGACAAATTTCACTCCCCTTAAAGAACGCGAACATTGCTCCCCTATTTAAAGGTGGTAAAAGAGCAATGCCAAAAATTATCGGCCAGTGGCTCTCACCTCACACTTTATAAAGTGTTTTGAACGCATAATTAGAGGAAAAACTACCTCCTACCTACAAGAAAAAGACTTATACAACCCAAATCAACATGGCTTCAGGGCGGGTAGATCATGCCTATCACAGCTACTAGACCACCAGGAGAAAATATTAGGAACATTGTGTCGAGGACAAAACATTGATGTAATATATACGGACTTTGCTAAAGCCTTCGATAAATGTGGCCATGGAATCATAGCACACAAACTTAAGGATACAGGAATTCTGGAAAGCTAGGAAGGTGGATATTTAATTTCTTGACGCAAAGAACGCAAAGAGTGGTGGTAAACGGAGTTAAATCGAAAGTCTCTGAAGTCGTGAGCTCTGTCCCACAGTGGACAGTGTTAGCTCCCTTGTTGTTCATAATAATGATTGCAGATATTGATGCAGATATTAAGGACAGTATTGTATCATGCTTCGCAGATGACACAAAGATATATAAGGAAATATTGGACGAAGATGACATAAGAAAATTACAAAACGACATTGAAACATTATTCCAATGGGCAGAAGACAACAATACGAAGTTCAACGAAGAAAAATTCCAACTTCTAAGATATGGTAATAACAGAGAGCTACTGAAAAAAGGGTACAAAACTCCGCAAGCCAAACAGATAACACCAAATCCACAAGTCAGGGATCTTGGAGTAATAATGTCGTCGGATGCAGAATTCAGAGAGCACAATAAAATCAAAATCACAACGGCTAGAAAAATAATGGGAAACATCTGGAGGAGCTTCCGCAGAAGAAAAGCAAACATCATACTCAAATTATGGAAGAGTCTAGTCCTACCAATAATTGAGTATTGTTCAGTAGGGTGGAGAGAAATACACTTTTTTCAAAAATCGAACTTGAGTATTCAGGAAAATGTGCTATTTGGTGTAAAAGTAATCACTGTAAAACATCATTGAGATCGGAGTTCATTTTCAGGTGCCCCCAAGACGGTAAAGTATGCTAAAATATGTCATTTATTATATAAGTTATATTCAACTTGGAATTTGTACAAGTCAATATATTTCAGTAGATACTTAGCGGTGGTGATAGACACATCAGATATAGATAGATACACCAACATCACCTCTCTCTCTCTCTCACGGACTCAGCCTGACAGGCCAGTGTTAGTCTGGCAGTGACAGAAGACGGTGCTATTCGCTGTTCTTTCAAGATGCAGGACTCAAGTAGACCATCTACCTCGCGTACGAGGCAAGCAAACTTGTGCCCCATTTTCGGCACTGGTAACGACTTAAATGGGAGTCAACTTCCAACTTATGAAGACGTGATGAAGTGTTTTCTCTGGGAAAGGTATCGACTAAAGCAAACGTCAAATAAAGATCCTTCTGCAGACGTCATTGCGAAGAATCTTACAAAGAAAATAATCGATATTTACTCCAAAGCATCTATCCCAGTGCTATCAGAGAAACATTTTGGATATGTTAAAAGTACACCACAAGAAGTATCGAACGATAGTTGAAATATGCATAGGAGGTATGTATAAGCATTTTTAGCAATCTTTTTTTTTGTATGAACATTTCTAAATGAAATAATTTATGTGTCCATTAGTCAACAAAGGTTTAATGAAGTAATTAGTGGGTCGTAGTTAGTACTCTCTCTCTCTCTCCTCTCTCTCTCTCTCTCTATATATATATATATATATATATATATATATATATATATATATGATACACACAGACCGTGCATGGAACAAGGAACTCTTCTGGGATAATTAAATCCACTATAGTCCGAATAAGTAATGGTAAATGACAAATACCATAGTTTTCTTTTTCATGATGCTAGCCCGACGTGGGCAACGGGTCACTCGCAAAGAGGTCCCATAAATATAGCTTCCCTCACCAGCTATCTGCAAAGCAGACAGGATCCATGTCCCAAAGCTGGATCCTGTCTGCTTTGCAGATAGCTGGTGAGGGAAGCTATATTTATGGGACCTCTTTGCGAGTGACCCGTTGCCCACGTCGGGCTAGCATCATGAAAAAGAAAAACTATGGTATTTGTCATTTACCATTACTTATTCGGACTATAGTGGATTTAATTATCCCAGAAGAGTTCCTTGTTCCATGCACGGTCTGTGTGTATCATAAAAAACTCAGGGGACCATTCTGAGTTCATTCCCATATATAAATATATATATATACATATATATAACAGTACATAAAAACAAATCGTAATGAAAAATTCATTTCATGTATCCAATTGGACACACGTTTTATCATAGACAGAAATTTACCCTATGTAAACTTTGTGTCCATTTCGAAACGAACTTTGAATAAAGTCTTTTCTTCAGTTATTAAAAATATTACTTAAGCAACGTAAACAGGGAGCTTCCTTAATATTTCTAGAATGAAATTATAGTCAAAACAAATATAATAATGGTGATTAAACTTAGGAAAATTACAAAAAACACTTACCGTAAAAAATGGTGTCCACTCACTTCTACTTCACAATTATAACTGGCGTAATTGCTCAGAGCCATCTATTGAGAGAATGTTGAATTTCGCCTTCTGCGTCCAAATGGTTACAAAGATTCAAATGGAGTAGATTTTTTCTTATGTATGTATATATCAAACCTGTGTAAGAGCTAAGCAAAGTTAATGTGTCTAAATGGCAACAAATTTCGACAAAGGGTTAAAAATATGAGGTTGTGTTCAATTGAATATTCAGTATTTCAACATAGAACAGAAAACCGCAATTTTGAACATGATAATGCGATTTTTGGGAAAAGTTGCAGAAAAGAAACCCCTCTTAGAATTAAATTTTACATAAAAATGCATATTAGCCAGAGTGAAATTCGGACTCGGCAAAGTATATGCCCTATTGTTACAGTGAAGGTGATACACAATACGCTCTGTAATGATGGATCCCAACAGTTTGCCGACCACTGATGTTAATTTGATCGGGCGGTAATTACAAGGATTTTCTCTATCACCCATTTCAAAGATTGGTGTTACATTTGTTAACTTCCAGTCGGTTGGAAACTTCCCTAACTCGATTCATTGTTTGAATATGGTTACTAAGTCGTCAATAACGTTGTGGCTAACCTCTTTTATTACCCTTGGCAGAAATAAGTCGGGACCAGGTAATTTGTATTTATTCATCTTGTCAATTACTTGCTGTATCTCATCTCTCGTAAAACTTATGGTCTCTACGGGATGGTCACCGTCATATGTAATCCGAGGATTTAGCATTTCAATTAAGTCTTCCTCTGTGAAGACTGTAACGAAGAACTCGTTTGACGTATTAGCTATATCTTTGTCACCGAATTTCAGTCCGCCATTTCTATCTTTTAGGGGACCTACAGAATTTTTAATTGGCCATGGGCAAAAAAACTCTTGGGTTAACATTACAGAGTGAGGCAACTCTAGCTTCTTCATCATGTTTGGCTGATCTAATTAAGGACTTAACCCTCCGACCGTAGGTTTATATAGTTTTCTGAATTAGTTTGGGTGAAATGTGACTTAAGTAGTTTGTAGGCTCTATTTCTTTCTGTAATAACATCGCTAATTTCGTTGGCAAACCATTTCGGCGACTTTGTTGACAAGGAAACTATTTTAGTGGGTATAAAAGTGTCCTGTAATATTCTAAATTGATCCCTATATGAGTTCCAGGTGACATTCACATCCTCACTTATTACAACTTCAAGTGTGTCTAAACTACTTCGGAAACTTTCAAAATTTGCTCTGAAGAAATCCAGTCTTTCGCGACTCTTTTCGCGTGTATTAACTGAAACCCTGAGGTCAAACCTAAAAATTATCATCAGCAAATTCCACCAGTCTTGAGCCCTCAGCATCAGCTGTTTTGTTTTCCCAATTTATATTACCACAATTAAAATCACCAAAAATCACACTGATCTTATTATTCACTATTCTGCTTAATTGGTTATACAAGTTTATATCCTTATCAACGGGGTAGTGAGGTGACCTTATACTAGAACAGCCGTTCTCAAACTTTTTCTTTTTCTGTACCCCTTGAATTCTTTCACGGGATTTTCTAGATTTTCGAGAGAGATAGAGGATTTTTACTTTCTTTACGACCGTGTGACTTGTGGCCGTTTGTTAATCGTATATAAAATTAAAAGCGTTATATTTTCAGGACCCCTTCGCGTACCCCAGTTTGAGAACCACTGTACTAGAAGTAAATGCACTACTTTATTATTTAGGTTTAGATCAATTCCCAACATTTCATGAGCAGATACGATATTACTGTTTACCAGGTGCAGGAAGTCACGAGCATACAAAAGTACACCGTCGCCTTCCCTTCCGTTCCTATCTTTGTGAAACATTTTGTAACCTAGCATTTCAAATTCTCCTACAAAATCCCTTGATTCAGAATGAATCCAGGATTCCGTTATTCCTATGATATTAAAGTTTTCCTTTTTGACTAGCGGTATAAATTCCATTAGTTTGTTCCTAATTACCTAGCATTGAAGAGCACAGTTTTGAGAGATTTCAAGTTGTTGTTTCTCCTACCTGGCTTGAGTCGTTTCCCGAAGCAGCTGAATCAACTACTGGGGGAGTAGGATGAACTACTGGTGGACTGACTGATGGGGGGGACAGGACTATCCGATAGGAGAGGAGGACTGACTGCTACTATTAGGGGAGTAGGATGAACTACTGTTGGAGAAGGACCGACTGCTGTGGGAGGAGGACTAACTGCTGTGGAAGGAGGACTAACTGCTGTGAGAGGAGAAGTAACTGCTGTGGGAGGAGGACCGACTGCTGGGGGAGTAGGTTTAACAGTTGAGGGAGCAGGATCAATTGCTGGCTTGGGGACGTCCTAGTTTAAAAAGCTTATACAAATTTATGTTCAGTACATCACCAAACTTCTTTTTCCCCTTCTGATTAAGGTGTATCGCGTCCGAGCCAAAGTATCCCCATTTCTGAAGAATGTAGGCGTTTAACTATCTTATTTATGCTAATCGCTTCACTTAAGGTACAGTCACTAGCACGCATTCGTAGGAGAATCCCTACAACCATTCTCATATCTGTCTTTTCTCTAACCTTGTCGGTTAGGATTTTGAACTCTTTTACAATGGTCTCTGTCTGACCTTCTGTTCCTACCTGAAAAACGTCATTGCACCAACATGTACAATGATGGGGAACTTTTATTTTTGATATTAATTTTGACTAATTCCCTATTTATTATCTGACTCGTGGCACCTGGAAGACATCGGAGTTTTCTCTTGGTCACTCGTCTTGCTCCGAAAAAGTCTCTTAGATTCTTGAACAGAGAATCCCCAATTAAAAAGGATTCCTCCTCTTCGTCAGTAAGTGAAACTTATTTTTTACGGTGATGGGTTCTGAATCCTTATGTTTTGGTTTGGAGGGTCTTATTTTTGACCACTTGGAATTCTTGTTCCTTCGTCCTACTTTCCGGAATATTTAGTGTATTTTCCAAGCGGGCCACGCTTTGTTCTAGATGTTTAACCTTAGTGTTTATATCTGCTGATGCGTTTTCACTCTGGTCTTTTCTACTAGGTTGGATTTCCAGTGCTACGTCCCGAGCTTCAAGCTTTTTTACTAATTCCTTTAGCGCTTTAACTTACTTTTCGTGGTTTTCTCTAAATTTACAAAACAAACATATACTCAGGGATGTAATGTCGCTGAAATTACCTTCGGGGAAGTCGATACAACAATGATGAACTTTACAGTTAAAGCATTCAGCTTTCAGTTTAGCTGGCCCTGTCATATTTTGACTGCTTTTTTTTTATGATACTTTAAATTATACAATATGTTACTATAAATAATAGAATATGTTACTTTAAATAATACAATATGTTACTCTAAATAATACGATACGTTACTTTTAAATAATAAAATATGTTACTTTAATTAATACAACGGATGGCGAGGTAGAAATGGTGAATGCGGAAATAAACGCGTGTTACAGACCAGAAACGGAGTTGAATACATAATTGAACGGAACCTATGGGCGGCAGTTAATAGCAATGCAGAATGATGTTAATTTAAATAATGCAATATGTTATTCTAATTAATATAATGGATAGTGAGGAAGAAATGGTGAATGCAGAAATAAACACGCGCAAGCGAGTTCCGTTCCGAAAACAGAATTCAATACAAAATTGAATGGGATCTGTAGGCAGCCGCTTATAACGATGCACACTGATGTTACTTTAAATAATATAATATGTTATTTTAATTAATACAATGGACCCGAAATGGACCCGAATATACAAATTTTACTATTTCACTCGTCTGAAAAATGGAATCTGTAGCGACCATTAAAAACAATGCAAAATTAAGTCACGTTAACGTTAACAGAGAAACTCAGCCGAAAAATAGAATCTCACCGATGTAACTGGTGCGAGAAGTAGAAACTGTAGCGACCGTTAGTAAACAATGTGGAATTATGTTCATTAATTATAATTAAGAAACGCAAAAGGAAATAAATTAAATCTAACTAGCCTCAATAATAAATTAAATAAACATAATTATACTTATTTAACAAATTTTGTTAAATCAAACTATCATACAAAAATCATACAACTATCGAAAAAAATACTGGAGAGACCACACAGCACATCCGCCTCCGATGAAATCTAATGAGAGAGAGAGAGAGAGAGAGTTACAAGGAGTTACAAGGACAAGAGGAAGCCTCATAGACCTTCCGGTCCATTCTGGGAGGTTTCTTTTATGAAACAAGTTTAGTTTTCTTTCAACTATTCTAGCAGTAGTAGAAAACTGGATGGAAAAGTATAAGGATCTCTTCCCACCTTCCGCTCCCTCCCTGCCAGAGGCAGGTATGGAAAAAGTTGAAGAAAATACCTTCACCCTGGAAAAGTAGCCAAGGAAATTTTACAGGAAAGTGGAGAATATATAAGATAGTTCTATAATTACGCATGCCCACAGAGACACCGTGCAAGCGAACTCCTGCAGAATTACGTTATATTTTATTCAACCATGAGAGTATTCAGTACTTTGTGTAGCCTATTTTTAAACACATTCACAATTTGGCTTGAAACAATCTCTGAGGAAAGTTGAGTTCCAGATATTAACTATTTTATAAGAAAAACAATTGCCGCAAACAGAGTTCCAAAATGTCTTTACAGTAGTTTCAGTTTAAACCCATTATTTCTTGTCGGATTGGCATTAAGTGAGAAGAAGTTCCTGTAATCTACCCAGTCTATTCCATTGAGCATTTTAAAGACTTGAATTAGATAACCGCGCAACCTCCTCGTCTCTAAAGTAAACAGATTTAGGCGCTCCAATCTCCCTTCGTAGTTTTGCATTCTCATTGAAGGGATTAATTTTGTAGCCCTTGCTTTTACCCTTTCTAACCTTTCCATATCCTTCCTAAGGGACTGAAACCAAAACTGCGCACAGTATTCCAGTTGAGGTCTGACTAGTGAATTATAAAGAGACATTACAGTCTCCTTGTTCCGAAACTGGAACTGTCTTTTATATAACCTAATATTTTCAAGGCCCTCTTTTCGACTTCTGCACAGTGCTTCGACGGTTCCAGATCATTGATGATAGAGACTCCTAAGTCTTTCTCTAGATCGGTCTCAGTCAAGTTCCTTCCCAAGAAAGAGTAGTCTGTCTTCGGGTTCTTATAACCCATGTGCATTACCTTACATTTGTGCAAGTTGAATGACATCTGCCAAGTAGCAGACTATTCGCCCAACCTCTCAAGATCATTTTGAAGCGTTCTTACGCCCTCCTCAGTACCTACACTACTTCCTAATTTCGTATCGTCTGCAAATTTGGAGGTTTCACTTAGAAACCCGACGTCTATATCGTTAATATAGATGATAAAAAGTAAAGGACCTAGAACGGAACCCTGTGGGACACCACTGGTGACGGGCGCCCACTCCGAAGCCACTCCATTTATTACCACTCTCTACTTTCTACCTTTTAACCAATCCTCAATCCAATTGGAAACGAGCCCGGTGATTCCTATTCCTCTAACTTTAACCATTAATCTCGCGTGAGGGACTTTGTCAAAGGCTTTTTAAAAGTCGAGATACACTATACTTATTGCTCTACTTGCATCGTTTATGTATGCATATTATGGAAAAACTCTAACAGGTTTGTCAGACAGGATCTATGTCGCTTAAATCCATGTTGAGAATAAGAGAGAGAGAGAGAGAGAGAGAGAGAGAGAGAGAGAGAGAGAGAGAGAGAGAGAGAGAATTACAAGGAGTTACAAGGAAAAGAAGTAACTCAAAAGGCCTTGCGGCCCATACAGCCTCTCTAGAAGACAGTAACACACATCCTCAAATAGTGTGCAAGATTCGGTCTAACCTTTTCTTGGACTAATCCACAGTGGAACTGTTGACAACTTCTGAAGGTAGCCTGTTCCACGTGTCACAGATCTTATAGGTAAAGTAATTCTCACACACAATACTGCTAAACCGTTTGAAATCCAGTCACCAGGCACCTGGTCCGTCTCCAACGATTTGTTGAAGCCTGTAGCCAGGTTGGGAGCCACCCGGTCGCACTTCCCGCAAAACTCTGGGGAGGAACTGGTCTGACCCAGGGGCCTTAAATGCGTTCAGTTTGTCTATTCTATCGGCAACGTCTGTCGCGGTACACCGAACACTATCCAGGCCAGCACCGTCGTGCCTGACGCCTGGCTTGGGGATGACGCGGGTGGCCTCCCTGGTGAACACTCCCGCAAAGTACTCATTCAGCACATTAGCGATGTCCGCGTCGGACGTTCGCAGCGCGCCGATGGGGTCCTTTAATGGGCCTATCATGCTTCTAATTGGCTTTCTACTATTAACATAACTGAAGAATTCCTTAGGGTTCGCCTTGCAGAGGCTTGCCACCCAGAGTTCTTCGTTACGTTTGGCAAGCCTAGCCTTCGCCTTGACTTCCCTGCACAGGCGGACATACGCTTCAGTGTTCTCATGAGAACGATTGGCCTTCGTCCCCCTATACGCAGCTTTCCTATTTCGGATAGCCGAAGCGATGTTCCGACTAAACCATTTAGGCTGCGTTGAAGCAGTGGTGATCGGTTTTGAGGGTATGGCAGCAGAATGCAGCACCATAAACTGTTCCCGGAATGCACTCCACACTCCCTCAACATCGCCACTGACCTCTACCAACATCTTACCTATGCTATCCCATAGGCCAACAAAATCCGCCCGCCGTAGCTCGAGCTTACTGCCTCGCGAGTTACTACGCTTCACCCGAGGGACGCAAACACAGAACCTAATTAGACCGTGATTCGTCAACGTGATTCGACCAACGATTCGTCAACGGTGAGGCCAGTGATGAGGTTATCTTCGGTCGTGAATATTAAGTCTAGAACGCTTTCGCCTCGAGTAGGCCCATTGACCCACTGAGTCAGGAAGTCCTCATCAGCAAAGTCAACTAGCCTCCTCCCTTCGGCATCAGCAGTCCTGTCTTCCCAGTTTATGCCGCGACAGTTGAAGTCTCCTAAAACTACACACACCCTGTCCCCTAGAAGGCTATGGAATTCGGTGTACAGGGCTGTATCCTCTTCGAGGAGATACAGAGGTCTGTACACCAAGATTAACCTATAGTTCGCCCCTCCCAGGTTCAGATCGACGCCAAGCCCGTTCCGATCGGAACTGGCAGTCAACCGGACTCAACGTGTCCTGACGTATATTAGTACCCCTCACCCCTCTCCACGGGTGCGGTCCTTGTGAAACATTCCATACCCGGGAATCTTGAACTCCCCAACGTAGTACCTACGATCAGTATGAATCCAGGACTCGGTGATAGCAACGATATCCTGGTATTCTAATGCTAAGAGCACCCGTAGCTCGCAAAACTTATTCCTAATCGACCTAGTATTAAAAAGCACTGCACGGAGGGAGCCTTCCCTATTCTGACCGCCCCCTAGCACGATCCGTTTCCCGAACAGCCAGGGCTGTCTGGAATTGAAGAGCCCCTCACCAACGAGGGGGCAACTTCTGCAGGAGCCCGAACCCTCTTCAACGGGGAGGGAGGGTCACCCACCTGTACATGGACGCCTGCAGCTCAAGATCATCTTCCCCCGGTGGGGGCCCGTCATCAATCCCCAGGTTTTACCTCACCATACGGTATTGGTGCCGGTCGAGCAGCGTGCCTAGCACACCTTTACCCTTGTCATTGAGGTGGACACCATCTCTCTGATAAAGGTCCCACCTATCCGAAAACGTGTCGAAGGGGTCAACAAACCTCACGCCCAGTGGGACACACAAGTCTTTCTCCCTCTCGTTGATGCCAATGACCTTACTGAGTGCGTGGTCACTGGCATTCATCCGCGGTAAAACACCCATCAACATTCCCCTCTCTGTCTTAAGCTTTAGATCATCCGCAAGAGACATGATCTCGGGGATGATCCCTTCAGTCGAACCTTCCCTACCGCCTTTGAGGAACAGATCGTTGCCACCAGCGTGGACAATGATCGCAGTCCTCCGACTAGCCACGCGCAGCTTCTCTAACTCCTTCCTTAAGTGCGCCGTTCCCCGCCCGGGTAAGCACCTTACCTTCCTCCTGTCCCGGTTTGCAGAAGAAAAGTAATTCTTCTGGCCCCTGATCTGTGAGTCCCCAATCAAAACGGTGTCTTCCTCCTTCGCGCACAGGAGCCTAAAGCTGTTGGAGGTCCTGACAGCGGCAACCGGGGTCTCAGGCTTCGGCTTCGCAGCCTTCTTGCCCGATACCTTTCGATACCCGTCGCCACCCATAGACTCAGCCGCACTTACAGCACCCGACCCATCCCGACCGGCAGCTACATTCTTCGGCTTCTTTGGCCCATCATCAGGCCCTTTCCCACCCTTTTTCTTTCTCGGCCCCTTCCCACCCTTCTCTATCGGCCCCTTCTTTGCGCCCTCCCCTCCCTCCACCTTGCGTTGCAGTTCCGTGCATTCCTCGTGGGTCGTTGGCAACTCCTGACACTGATTTTGCAACCCAGTCCCCGGTTGCTCCTCTACCCTTTCTCCGCGGTCTCGAGCTCTGTTCAGTCCGCCGCTGGACCGCCTTTCCAGGGCGGCTATCCTATCAATAAGCTCCGGGGTGGAGGGCGTAGCCGCGTCAGCAACCACAGCGCCTCCAACAGCCGATCTGGACGACTCGAGCGCCGGACCCTCTCCTCTAGCTTCTCGTACAACTGCATGAGTTCGCAAAAGCGGCACATGCTGGAGTGGTTGATCTTTCCGAAGCAAGCTTCTTTGAAGTTCGTCACCCACTGGCTTACTCCACACCTCACGCCGCGCACTCAACCTTCAGTTTCTGCGGTCCAGTCATTAACTTATTTTTCTAACTCCGAATACACTGAATAAGATAAAGTGGTCTAGCAATGGAAACTATCGAAAACGTTCTGACCAGTACATAAAAATGGCGGGGATCGGTCAATTCTTCCCGCGCAAGCCGCATCCGCCTATTTGCAAGTGACGTTCATCCCATCCAGGAGACTACGCCTCTCGCTACTGCCGCACCGACCAAGAGTTTCCCCAGGGCCGGACAGTCCAAAACGTGTCGCAGCTACCAACTGACAAACACTCGCGATGCAGGCGTCACGGATTTCCCGCCAGGAGCGACAGCGAGATGCAGCTCCTTACTAAGTCTTACTAGCCACTCACAAGCGGCCAGACTACGCCCAAGACTTTCCGCTGGCCTGGCAGCCAGCTGGGCATTAAAGCTCTCTCACCAAGAGCAGTACAGCCAAACACCATCAAATGGTCACCAAAAAACGGTCGCAGGGGGCCAGTCAGGCCATTACGCATTAGGAGAGAGAGAGATAGAGAGAGGGAGAGAGAACATTTTCCGAGGCTCGTATCCCATCTGTTTCATAAATTCTAGCTTCGCCTATGATCGGCATAATGCAATGATCATGAATATTCTGCATGATTACTCTGTGATCTATTTTTATACTATACACGGACTGCTTTATTAAGTTTGTTTTTAGTACTCTGCTTACCCTATAAAAGTGGGTATGGGCATAATGGACTGTGAATATTTGAAAAAAATTTAAAATATGAAAAGGATAGAACTTCATTGAAAAAAAACCATAAATTATGTGATAATCCTTAATTTTTTAAGCTATCTATCTCCTACTTGAAATGTAACATTTCATTACACTTAACTCTTACACTTTACTGTGCGCTTTGAGGCAGTCAATTAATTGAATACTTAGTTTGAACAAATAAAAAATCTGTTCTAAATACGAGACTTTAAAATGTAAACCTTCCAAAGCATTCCGTTACGGTCATCTTCCAGAACAATGCCATATCGCTATTCCTTGATTAACAAATTTAGGAATAGTCTCTGACCCTGATGGAATTTAAAAATGTCTCCTTTTGGATTTTAATTACATCGTGTGATGTACTGTGCGCATCTGGAGTTTTAATTTTATATTCAAAACGATATATTTTTGTCCTTAATTTTCCTTCTTCATGAAAAACTGTTTCTGTAATTATCACCTCGTACTTCAGTGCACGGAAATTATGGAGATGGCATTATTTTAATATTATTAAGACACCAGAAACTATTATAAATAAAAGGAATTCATAAAGTGTTTGGTAAGTAATGTTGGGTCGGTTGAAAACATTCGTGTGGAGTTCTTTGTTACTCATAACTATATATATACATACAGAGATGGGCAAAATAAATTAAGAAATGTATCTGACATACATCAAATATAAAAGATACAAGATATTTTTTTTTAAGAAATGGGCAAGATACAGAGACACAAGATATTTTCTACGACACTTTTCTCGATACAAGATACTTCTCTGATTTACTTGAACTTTTAAGTCGCTCAAATCATTATATTTTAAATGGTACGCATAAGATTAGTTTTTATACGTAAACGAAGGTTTTCATAACTTAATCCTTACTAATTTAATTTTGAAATCAAGGGACACTTTCGCGGGTTTTGCGTTTATGATATCGTAAAATGTTTAACTTAATAAGGCACTGGACTATTTTATGATAGAAAAGGTTTCTTCGTTACTTGAAATTCTTTGTGACTGCCCTAAATCTTGTGACATATTCAAATAAGTAAATATTACCTAGAACTTATTAGGGAAAAAAATTTATTCGAAGCCGCGCACTGCGCCATTTTCAGAGGCCCCCTCTTTTTTTATTTTCAGCCTCGTTGGAGGGACAAGAAAATTATCGTTGAGGGGGAGCCAATACTGACGTTGTAGAATGAATATTGTAAATGTAATTAATGTATCAAACTTATAGTTCTGTATATTATAACTTATAACTTAACTTATAACTCGGGATGGGGGGAACAAGCTAGAATTTTAGGGGAAATTGCCCTACCATGTCACACTTGACTATACTACTGAATTAATTTAGCATTAAATTAACGATTGAAGCAGTTATTTAGAGCAAAATATTTACGCAGAAATCCATCATACATTTGGTACTACCATCAGTTGGAAAATATGTAATTTTTATTTCAAAAGTCACGACGGAGGGTACTGAGATTCGTGAAATGGATCTTGTATCTAATATACTAATTTAAAATACAAAATACAAATAAATTTGTATCAAAGATAATTATGTACAAGCTATGTAAGATATTTTTATTTATTTTTCAAAATATAGATACACGATACAATTTGTATCTAAGATACTGTCCACCCTACCCCTGTATACACATACATATACACAACTGACTGTAGCAGTTTAGTGACATTTTAAAACTTTTTTCTAGGTACATTTTTACGTTTACATCACTTTTGTGGGCAAGCAACGAATCAAAAGTTTTCGACAGAAATCTCAAAGGATCAAGATCACATCACATGGACATTAACTAAAAAAAAAAAAAAAAAATAGAAAGGCAAGTAAGTACTTTTTTAACCTACATGTTTTCGACAGTCGAAAGCCCTGCCCATGATAGTAGTATGCCCGCGTTTGAGGGAGAGGAAAGTGGATCAATTTGAAAATTCCCCCTCACCGTCCTTCATGACGGTCCCCCCTTTATAATGTGTCTTTCATGTTCTTTTATGAGAAAAAATAAATAAATACAAATTTTTAAAAAATAAAAAATAAAAAAAAAAAAAAAAAAAAAAATAAATAAAAAAATTAAAATAAAAAAAAAATAAAAAAAAACAGAAAAACAAACAAAAACAGACAAAAACAAACAAACAAACATTCGAGTACGAAAAAAGGCACTTTTTACGCAGCGTTCCGGCGCGTTTCGGTGCGTTCCTCGTGTTTGTGGGCCCGTTAGTTTTAGCTGCAGGGGGAGCAACATTCTCACACATCAGACTGATATTCTGTGTATATATATATATATATATATATATATATATATATATATGTGTGTGTGTGTATATATATATATATATATATGCATTTTACAGGTGAAAACTAAATAGCAGTCACCTTATGCTACAGAGTTTGACACTCAGTTTTGAACCTTATATCCTTAAACAATAGAAATGGAAATTTAAATAAATATTTGAAAAAAAGGGCTTAATAAACTATACGAGAGTATGTATGGACCTCAAAACATACAAGAAGTTGCGTTGTATTCTCAAAGCATATTATAATTTAATGCCACATTACCTCTTCGAGTGTAGTTCATCGCATCGTTTTCGTATGTTAACTAATGCGAACATCACAAAAGACAAAATCAGGTTAAACACATATTAAATCAAAAGCAATTTCTTTGTTTAATATCCGTATTATGAAAATAAAATGAAGGTTTATTATTTTAATTTAAATAAATTAATTTCTCTCAAAGGAAACTGACTAATTTTCATCCGATCTGAGGCTCAAATACAAACTTTTTATACATTCAAAACACATGCTTAATTGTTTACTTACTTTTAAATATGTAGTTTTCTGTTATTTACCTCGATATATATATATATCTTCTGGTATGTGAACTGATAATTTTAATGCACATCAAATATTGTTATAAAATTGTGTGCTTAAAGAAATTTCTCTTTAAAGTTAAAGGCAACGTAATTTAAAAATGTTAATGATCTGCTATTTGTACGTAATATTTGCATGTATGTATTGATATTTAGACTATACATTTCGTGAATCAACACACGTAAATAAGCCGAGATAATATAGCCTTCCCCTCCCTCTATTGTGTAATTATATATATATATATATATATTAGGGTGGCCCTTAGTTGTATGTGATTTTCTGAAATGAAATATGTTTCATCTCCCAACTTCCAAAGTTGTTCTAATCCATGTAAAAATGCTCTGTGTAAAGTTTCAGCTCAATCAGACAATATTAAGATGGCCCCCAAAGGCCCTAAAGTTTCAGATTTTAACAATATTGATATTTTTTCATATAAAACCGTTTTTATCTTCTTTACAGTGTTTTATTCGAAAGAAATATAGAACATGATCGAAAGAGAATTCAATTTACAATAAATTTAGTTATAACCATTATTTACTTAAAACCAAAATTGGACGAGATATTCACGGAAATTGAAAAGTATCATAAGTGCGTAAAAAAACCGCTTCTGGAAGGTTCTAGAAAGTTCTGCGCCTGCGGCCTATATAAGCGGCGTAATTATTTGTTGTAAATAAAATTCACTTTCGATTATGCTTTGTGATTATTTTCCCAAACAAAGTTTGCAAATGAATTATATAGGTTTTACATTAGAAATACCAATTATCGGTGAATTTTGAAACTTTAGGGCCTTTGGGGGCCACCTTAATATAGCCCAATTGAGCTGAAATTTTGCACAGAGCACTTTTTTATATATTGGAAGAAGATTAGGGGTTGGGAGCAAGTAATTTCAAAAGTTAAAAAATAAGGGCCACCCTAATATATATATATATATATATATATATATATATATATATACAGGGTGAGTCAAAAGTAGCGCCCGATTTCTGTTTTTTCGGCTGTCAGATTCTTTCTGGGAAGTCATGTTGTTAATAATTGTCTTGCAGATACAGTTCCGGTACAGTTCCGTAATAATTTTCCCCCGAATAAATGGTCAGATAAACATGTCATTCATTTATTTCTACCTTCTTGTACACTGTAATACAAATGACAAACAAACAATCAACTGACAGAAATCGGGCGCTACTTTTGACTCACCCTGTATATATATATATATATATATATATATATATATATATATATTAGGGTGGCGTGAAAATATTAAACCGTCTTGCCCTACTCATGATTTGGTGGATTGACCCTCTAGAAGTTCTAAAAAGATAATATTTTCTTTTTAGGACCCTCCACCCGCCGCATTTTTGCCGTAAACAAAATGGCGGAAAGTCATATTTTTAAAGACCCCTAGTATAATACACTGGGCAACACGTATTTTATTGAATGATATCTGACACTTGATTCTAGGTAATTTGGGTGCGCTGAATACGAATTTCAACTCGGTTTGGCTCTATCAGGTCCTGATTCTTGTCGACAGCCTATGTGCCATTTTCCAGATTTTTCAAATTACGACTAAAAAATTAAGTCATGTGTTAATTTTTTTTTTCAAGTTTCATGAATACAAGCAGTTCAAACTACAGTAAAATTACATTATAACGATAGAAATGACTTAAAATAAAAAAAACAAACAGATATGAAGCTTTCACTGTGGCAAAAATATTCTTTTGTAAGACTTTCTAGCGTATTTGCTTGTTGATGGCAGGTCTCTTTTCAAGCACCAGCAGTAATCAGCCATCATGTGGGAATCCCAGCGGCCTTGGTACCGTTCCTCCATAATTTTGATATCTTGGTGGAATCTCTCCCCTTGTTCGTCACTTACATCACCTAAATTACTTGGAAATTGGTCAAGATGGCTATTCAAAAAATGCATTTTTATGCTCATATTGCAACCTAACTCTTTGTAGTCCCCTAAAAGTTTTTTTACGATTTCTTCGTAGTTATCTGCCCTATAATTGCCTAAAAAGTTTTCTATCAAGTCCACGAATGAGAACCAGCCATTTTTTTCGCGTTCATTCATGACATTAGGAAAATTGCTGTCTTTAATCATTGTTCTTATTTGTGGACCGTCGAAATTCCCGCCTTGATTTTTCATAACTTAACTTGGAAATTTGAAGTTATGTATTTGAAACACTCGCCGTTCGTATCTAAAGCTTTTACATATTGTTTAATGAGGCCTAGTTTTATATGCAGAGGAGGAAATATGATTTTATCTCTGCTCACTAAAGGTGGATTAATTACGTTTTTTTTCTCCGACAGTAAGTGATGTTCGTGCTGGCCAGATTTGTTTGAAATAATGTTCTTCCTTGGCTCTGCTGTCCCATAAGCAAAGGAAGCAGGGATATTTAGTATACCCTCCTTGTTGTCCTAGCAGAAAATTAACATTTTTAAGTCAACAACATATGATCCACTCGTGCTCCCTATATTTGATAAGATTTAAAACCTTTTCTATATGTTCATACTTTTCTTTTAATTTTGTTGAGTGCCCAATCGGTATCGAGCCGTATAGATTGCCATTATGCAACAACACACACTTAAGACTTCTTTTCGAACTGTCTAAAAACAAGCGCCAATCATTTGCATCGTAAGACTCAACCCCCATCTTCTTTAACAAACCAACTATGTCGCAGCAATATACTAAACTATCCTCTGTTCTAAAATATTTAACAAGTTCTTCTCTTTTTCTGTAAAATGAAATGTATGTGTTTGAAGTAAGCAAGTTTTTCTCTTTAAGTCTTGAAGCTAAAATTTCCGCAGCCTTTTTTGGCAAATTTAGATCCCTTACAAGATCATTCAACTCGGCCTGGTTAAACTTTTGCAGATCGTTTTGACTTTCAAATACGCTGGGGTCAAAATCGGTGTCTGACTCCTCAAAGTGCATAACAATATTTTCAGGAACATCTTCAACTAATTCTTGAGTTGGCAGACCCTTAAATTTTGGAATGGGGATCTCATTTGAATGTAGCACAGGTCGTATCGCGGTGTCGAAATTTGGGTACTCGATACAATGTTTATTTTTCTTAGTGAAGCCCGAAGTCTTGACAAAGCAAAGGTAGCAATCGGTCTCGTGGTTAGTAGGCTCTCGCCACACCTGATATGGAAAAAAAATTGTAAAGCGTTAACAAAAGCGACGAGAGACTTGTTTTTATGAATTTTATCAAAAGTTATCACCCAAACATTTAACATTTCTATGTGTTTCAACCTTATGCAATATTTGAGATTCTTATAAACATTTTCTGTAAATTTTTGTTTATGTACCTAAGTTACAATTACATTTAGGTAAGTTACAGTATACTAGTGATTAAATTACGTAGTTTTATGAAATCATAAACTTACCATCGGAACTCCAAAAGGTATTTTTGAATCCGAACCCTTCGTCCAATGTCGCAGTCTTTCAATGCATATAGTGCAGGCTTTATGTGGAGCCCACGATTTATCTTGGTCCTCCAGTTTTATGCCAAAATAAGCTAAGTAAGCTCTTTTTACGAAGTCAGTTATATTTGCTCGTTGAGGTGGAAGTGTAAAATTTCCACATATATAACAGAAGGAATCAGGGTTGTTTTTGCATTTGAACTTTCTAGTGCTTGATGACATATTGCTTGATTGTTCTGCCAATTTGTAAAGGTATTTAAAGCCCTTAATTCATATAAATTTAAGAAAATCTGAAATATAAACACAAAAATTAGTTTAAATAGGTACTTATTATGAAATAGGTACTTACAATCTATGAAATTAAACTAGAAACACGGATGAGTAGGTACAATATAAATTACGTCTAATTAAATCAACTATATTAAATCACGATGACAAAATTACTCACTAAATCATATGCCAATTCAAAATTATGTTAATGCCCAAACTTAATTAACTAACTCAACTGACTGACTGACTGACTGACTGACTGATTGAATTGACTGATTAACTCTGGAAACGAGTCGCTTTTATATATTTTAGTTGTCCCTCTAGAATATTCTACAGAGAACAGGAACGCTCGAGAAAATTTTAGAATTCTATGATATTTTTAGCTTAATTTACTAATATTAAAATGGGTTAAAAATGACAAAATTAAAAATATTTTTAGGGTGTTACATATAAAATATACATAATACAACAATACCATAACAATAGGTACAAATACCTAGATAAAAACCTAGTTGCATAATGTGTAACTGCAAAAGACAGCGAGTATTGAGAAAAAAACCTTTTTATGAATACGACGAAAGAGGAGGGGTGCTGAGCAAAATCAGGACCTGATAGAGCAAAACCGAGTAAAGATTCGTGCTCAGCGCACCCAAATTACCTAGAACTAACTGTCAAATCTAATTCAATAGAAAAAAAGTTGAAATTTGTTCCCCAGTGATATCTATCGGTTTTTGAGAGAAGATATCACGTTATATTGTGCGTTATTTGATTATAACTATGATAACGAGTAAATATATTCACACAACACAAGCGATACTTACTAATCACAAACTACTTAAGAACACACAGACGCTTATCTAAACATCAGTCTCACTCGAGATCAATGACATCTTGCATATGGCTGATAAGGGATGGGGGTAGGAGCCGCATGCTGCATATTGTAGCATGGGTGGCTACAAAGACTATTGAGTGAAATATGTTTACATTTTAGTTTTAGAGCATATATATATAAAATTTGTTTTACCTAATTCCGTGTTTTGTATTTTTTCAGATTTTCATAGAAATTTAACCTCAGATCTAAATATGGCAAAATCCCTACTAACTAGGAAGTCGGTGAAGCAACATTTTCTGTTCGGAATTCCAAGTGAATTGCCATATAATGTCTTACCCTCTAATATGCAGGTTGGGAGATACTTTCTTCTACTGAAGGAAGGCTCAACTGCAAAACTGACAAATAATTATATTCTCGAAAAGATAGCAGAAGCATTGGTCGAAGTGTAGAAACGTTCATCAATACCCTCAATGAGTAAAAAATCCATAATTACCAAGCTGAAACGCTTTACCGACAAGGTTATGCAACTCAATCGATCCAAAAGCAGTGCGAAGCTTATTGAATTGTTCAAAAAATCATTGGTAGAAATCTTTGACATTTGTGCCTGTGAATGCAACTTCGTTTCGATCAAGATTTTGCCTGCCGAAAAAGCGGATGTAAAGAAAAACATTATTTGTGTTTGTTCAAAAGAATCAAGAATACTCAAATAAGAACTGGAATTCCTTGAGGATCAAAGAACTATGCGAAATATGGTGATTGGAGGTATGGATCTACAGATCTACAGAAGCTAAGGCTAACAAAGCCCCTAAGATCTACTCTAAGGTTAGCCCGAGAGAAAGAAGAGAGTAGTGGGTTAAAAGAAGAGAACAAGGGGTTAAGTAAGAAGCAAAACCTATCATTCGTGGGTTAACATTCATTCAGAAAAGAGAGAGAAACTCACCATCATCATCCGCCAGCCACTGCAGACATATCGGAAAAATAGTCGAAGAGAATAGGAAAGGGGGTGAAAGATGAAAAGAAGTAAAATAAGAACGCTTACAAACCATACAAACACAGTCTTAACTCAAATACTGTCATACCATGCAAACTACAGACATGCAAGTAAAGAGAGCTACAGACATGCAAGTAAAGAGAGGATAAGAAAAAAAGTATAAAGAGTATAACAAAAAGTGGGTTAGTTTACGCTACGGGCTACATCTAAGTTCATGTTAGTCTAATTTTTTTTTCAAGATCTATAGCAAAAAGAAATGCAAGAAAGTTGAAGGAGCAACAAGGAAGTAAGCGAAGAAAAATAATCATGTATGAAGAATTCGAAAAGGTAGTCTTTGATGATATGCTTTCACCTGATACTAATACTGATTTCCCTAGTACCGAAGAAAGTTTAACAACTGAGTCTGAATATGAATGCTCCAACATTCAAATGAGAGCCCCTTTACCCAATCTTGCCAGGGAAGCAGACAGATTTAGTGTTTCAGATAGGGCTACATTGGCCATTGCTTCAGCTACTTTGGTGGATTTGGGTATCATTACCGAAAAAGACAGTGACTTTTTTAATTGATCGAAGTAAGGTGAGAAGAGAGAGACAGAAATTGAGAAAAACATTACAAGTTGAAGCTGCACAAAGTTATGGTAATGTTAAAGCTCTATATTTTGAGGGGAGAAAAGACAAGACGTTGGTAAAGACAAATAAAGATGGTAAATAGTAACAGGATATAATTATTGAAGAACATTATTTACTATTGAGTGAGCATGGTGGAGAATACCTTAACCATTTGAGCCCTAAATCTGGAAAAGCAAGTGACGTTCGCTTACTTGAATGAAGTGACACTAGACCAGAATCTCCAGGTGATAGGGTGCGACAGTACGAATGTCAACACTGGGTCTGAAGGTGGCATAATCCATTTCATCGAGCAGAAGCTGAACCGACTATTGCAATGGAGCATTTGTATGTTACATACAAATGAACTTCCCTTAAGGCATCTGTTTGAGCGATACGACGGGAAAACAAGTGGGCCAAGATCATTCAGTGGATCTATTGGTAATGCTCTTAAGACTTGCCATGAGATGCCTGTGGTAAAGTTCTCCCCAATTACGGATGGGGCCGATAGCATCCCAGTTCTCACAGATGAGCTCATAGAAGATTTAAGTAATGATCAACAATACATGTTCAGAATAATTGGGGCCATAAGAGAAGGATATGTTGACGGAAGCCTAAAGAAACTCAAGCCTAGTTCCCTAACAACTCTAGATGGTTACCTCTAGCTAACAGACTATGTCGTTATTATGTCTCCCAAAAGAATCCCTCCAGAGAGTTACGTAGCCTTGTTCTGTTCATAGTAACAAACTATGGTCCTAACTGGTTCAGTATAAAATTTAAACCGTATCTGTCTGATGGACCCAAACATATCTTTGATGCGATAAAAAGGTTCAACCTGTTAACCCAAGATATACAAAAATTTGTCCAACCTGTTACCCCAAGATATACAAAAAGTTGTCCAACCTTATATATTACGGAATGCCTATTTTGCTCACTCAGAAAATATTCTTCTATCATTGCTGTCAGGTAGTGAGCAAAAGCTGCGCAAAGTTGCAATCGATCGAATAATACAGACAAGAAAGTGTAATGAAGCCAGTACAAGGAAAATCAGAGAATTTAGAGTACCAAAATTGAACTTCAAAGCATCACATTGGACAGACATCATCTTCTGGGATAGGATTGATATCAGTGAACCACCTCTCACTTCTAAATTTTGTGATGAAAAATTGCTTGATTACGAAACAAAATGTTTTAAAGTTGAACAATACCCCATTCACACAGAACGTCGAAAGAGCCGTGAAGTTGGTTACAGATTAAGGTAGGTTGATTTTCCGCATTTTTTAGATATCGACTTTGGACTAGTCGAGATAGTCAGGGCTTAATATGATAATAAATGACAAAAACTTTCAGATCCCTAGCTTTAACAGTTTTTTGAGGAAACCGTTTCACAAATCGTCAAAAAATCGTACCGAAAAATACCACATTTTCGCAATTTTCGGCCGAAAAAATCATACTATTTTCATTAAAAAATCCTGAAAAAAGTTACAATTTTATTGAAAAAAGTAAAAAAAACATGTACAGAGTCAAATAGACACATTTAGATCCCTAAATCATCATAATTTTCACTGTAAGAGCCCTTAGAAGCGAAGGAAGGCCTCATCTGGCGGCTTAGGGCTTTGGCCAGAATGTGTTTGTGCCTTGATCTGAGTCCATAAACAGTATGGGAAGCTTCAGATGTCAGCTTCACGGCCCTTTCAACACTCTGAGAAAGTGAAGGCAGATCAGGCAGCTCCAGCTTGGTGCCATTCAGCAATGCTTCTTGAAGCCTGGTCAGAAAAGTCTTCTGTGAGAGCAGGTTCACAGATGCCACTTTGAGAAAGGTTGATTAGTTCTGACCAGTGGGTAGCTTCAATGTTGATGGCTGTGATCTTCTTCAGCCTCTTCTTGGTTGGCTTCCCACTTCTGAAAGAATAATAATTAATTTATTTTTTATTCCAGTTTAAGATTTAATCCCTATTAGTCTCAGAATTGCTGATTTAAATTAAACTTAAATTAAAAAAAAAAAAACCCGAGTTCTATAAATCGAATTTTTTTTCAGAAAGAAGGTAAGATTATTTCCATTATCGAGGGGAGGGGGGGAATTGGGATAAGAAAATGTGAACAAAATTCGATTATGGGGATTTATAGAACTCGGGCCTTTTTTTTATTAAATAAATCCCCATAATCAAATTTTTTTTTTCACATTTTTTTAAATTAATAAATGCTTACCTGATGGACAGAATTTTCTTGAGAGCAGCTTCTCTCACTTCCAAGTCATCAGACTTCATCATCCTCTGGATCATGTTGAAGATGTGCAGCTGCTGATTGTGGAACTTGCTGTCCCTTTTGATCTCAAACCAACTGACTGCATACACTTCCACAATGAACTTGATGGCCTGGTAAAGCTTATCCTGTAGTTCTGGAGGGTAAGCACCTCTGGTCCACAGACACATCAATCTAATTGCCAAAGTCAACCATCTTGCATGGTTTAATGGTCCAATTTTCCAGGCAGCAAATCTTGGGTTGACTTTGCCCCTGGAAATTCCAAGCACATACTCCAAAAGAAGCCTCTGGTCGCTACTGAGATCATTCAGTGTCTCCTCAGCAAATTGCATGTCATCCAGGGGGCCACTGAGTTTGGTGAATTCCACTTGTGGCAGATCAATTTCACAGAGTTTTCCCAGCGGACCAGTGAAAGCCGTGGGACTTTTGGTACTGCCTTCAAGATGCTTGAAAACAGCTCTAAAAGGAAGCTCATTCTGATGGAGTGAACAGCCAGTGGTGTGCAATTTCCGCTCAATTTTATTTTCCAGAGCTGTTACAAGGCCTCCCTCCCAGCCAGTGTTTGTATTTGTGTTGTCAAGGAGGACAGCTTTCAGGGTATGAACACTGTTAAACTCCTCCAAGACACTAGCAACTTCTTCACCAAGAAGAACTCCAGTTGCACCTTTAATTGGGATGACTCTGTGAGTAAAATATGTTCCACTTTCAGTTCCCGGCTCCTTTGTGAAAGTCAAATGGTGCTTTTGTCCCTTTCCTTTCTTCAGCTTAGTCTCCCCATTTTCATCCTTAACTTCTCTGTACAGCAAAGTGTCCTTGTCAACTTTCTCATCAACCCCAATACAGACTAACTTTTCCAGACCCTCATTGTGCTTTTTATCACTTTTCACTTTCATTCTAGCTTTTTCCCTGTCCATTTTCGATTTATCAACTATTATCTGTTTCACATCAAGGCCAGGCTTAAGCAGGTCCATAGCTTGTAAGTCCAGGAGGAAGGCATTAGCAAGACTTGCCCCAAGATTGGAAGAAACATCACCCCTGATCAGTTCCATGGCATATCTGGGGGTTTTCAAAAAGCTGTAACCTACACTTTGGTGCCTCCTTGGCTTGAACTATTCAGCTTCACCACCAGATGGCTGAAATGAAAATAAAAAATAAATTACTAAAGCGAAAATGGGGGAAAATAGGGGAAAAAGTAGGGAAAAATATGGGTAAAAATCGACGAAAATGGGCGGAAATAAGAATAAATTACTTAAACGAAAATGGGGGAAAAAAGTTGGAAATAGGGGGAAAAAATGGGTAAAAATTCAGGTAAAAAGTCGGCGAAAATGGGCGAAAAAAAAGAATAAATTACTAAAGCGAAAATGGGGGAAAAAATGGGGGAAATAGGGACAAAAAGTAGGGATAAATTTGGGTAAAAATGGGATAAGATATATGAAAAAAATATATAATACCTCTCCTGATTCTCCTGAGCTGGATTCAAAAGAAATATCTTGTGAAGGTGTGGAGGCAAAAGTGGCCAAATCCACTTCCTGCTGTTGTTGAATCTGGCTCTGTAATCTTTCTGCTTCAGCTGCAGCCCTCTGGTCTCTCTTCACAGCAGCTTTATCCACAGATCCCAGCTGGAAAAAGCCCTTGGGTCCTATTTTGGCCCTCTGATCTCTCAAGTATTCCCTCTCCTCTACTGGAACCTGAAATATTAAAGTATATTAAATAGCGGATCTAAAATAAGAGATAAAATCCTGAAAAAAAATTGATTATTAATTTCTATTACCAAGTGGGGGGAAAGGAAGATTACAGGAGGAAAATGTGGATATTTTTCAATTACAAGCATTGAATTTCCTTCCATTTAAAAGGCACCTAATCGCACTAAGTTAGGCCAGTTAAAAGTTAAAAAATTAATAGCATTACCTTCTTACTGGGAGGACAAGTGCAGATTATGTGCTGTGTTTGACAATTTTCTTTCTTGCACTTCACAGTATTGTCATCACAGGGACGAACAGGTAGCTTACAGGTGCAAGCAGAAATGTCAAAAAGTTTATCCAGCTTTTTCTCCAGATTCTGCTCCTGGACTGTAGAAAGAGATTTCCTGTTTATCTCTTTTGCTTTCTTGAAGCACACTTTATCCACCAATTTCACTACATAATATTCCTCATACAGGGGCAGCCGCGGGTTCACTGCCTGCCAGATCTCAATCACATCCTTTGCTATCATTTTAGCAATATCATAGTCTCTCAAGTCCGGGTGGCTGTTTTGGAGGAAATAACTGTACTGAATAACTTGGCGGAGGGTAGGAGGCTCTGTTTTATCCAAAGGGGAAGGCTGGCCACTGAATTTTTTGCCACTATCACTTCGAGTTAACTGCAAACTTCCGTTTTTTACCCATTTTTATGAAATATCTGAAAATAAACACAATTAAATGAACGCATCATAAAATAACTTAATTTAATACACATTTTATAGGTAAATATCATTAAAAAATTGAAAATAATACACTAATAAACATCTATAATGCATTTACAATAAGTTTCAAGCATCATTTTGTTAAAAAAGCCGAATTTTAATTGATTACTTTGATGAAATAAGGTCCGATATTTTGTTTGTTTACATTGCGCGAATGCCGCGCGCGCGATTTTACGCGTAAAATTCGGCAATTTTACAACTTAAAAATAATTAACAATCCTCAAAAAATACAATCATTTTCACAAATATGAGTTGGTGCAACGTTTTTTATACATTAATACCTTTCTATCTAGACTAGTCCAAGATCACAGTTCCAAAATCAACCTACCCTATTACAGATGCACCAACATCAGTAATATCACAGGAATCAAGAGACGGATTTAATAGGTCAAGAGTAAAAAGTCGCTCTCTGCTTCTCTCACTTGAAACCAAAAAGGATCTGATGCCTCTCCTGAAAAAATACTAATATTTGAGATGAGCGGGTTTTATATCGCATTCAACTGTAATTGATTTACGGCATCCAACCGCGTGAGACCAGATACAATTTTATTTCAATACAATGTATGCACGATGGTGTTTTTTAAGTATAGTTTTGCATTATAAAGCGTTTTTCTTCAATTATTTTTTTTGATAGAACATTTAGTTTTTATGTTATGAGCATATTTTTATTTATGGACAACCGGCTGATGGCCATTTTGCTTTTATGTAAACATGCGAGAGATGGTTTGAGTTACAAGCATTAAATGACTGAATACATCATTTTTATGTTCTAATACACCAAAAAACAAGTGAGGCAAATAAATTTGAAATAAAAAGTTGTGTTTCACTCCGCCCTAATATATATATATATATATAATCATGGGGTATTCTATCCAGCAATAGTTACAGGCCTATTGCTAACGCCTGTTGCTCCTCGAAACTACTAGAGAAACTCTTGTTACTACATCGCTTAAATGGTTACTTATGAGCTAAAAGAGTTTGGTTTTAAAAAGTCCCTCTCGACTGATCTCTGTATCTATGTACTTAAGGAAATTATATTTAAATACACAGACAGTAATTCAACTATTTATAGCTGTTTCCTAGAAATAAGTAAGGCATATGATAGAATGAACCACAATATTTTATTTACAAAACTAGAAGACAGGGAAGTCCCCATGTACATATTAAATTTATAATAACATAATATGCGATGAGGAAGTACAAGAATTTAAGTAGTGGGGTCAAACCAGCTTCTTGACTGATGACTCAGATACAGTATAAGAAAATCTCGAAGCCTTTGTATTAAAGCGAATATGACTATAAGGAACCTCCGGTTCTGTACAAGTGAAGCTAAAGAAACTCTTTTAGACTCCTACATAAATTACTCCGAAGTGCTCAGCACCGTAAATGTTTGCTACCCACAATGAGCTTCCCGGAGGTAACAAGACAATACAGTCTATTGAAAAGAATCAACCACTCCGATTAGCCAAGGTATTTACCAATCCTGCCGTACGTCTCCAAAGCTATGGAATTCATAGCATGAAAACATCTGCTTATATGATAGCTTCACTTAACTTCGACATTACTCTATTATTTCTCATTAATTGTATATATTTCTAACCTTAGTTATGGATAATGGATAATATGTCATATGGATAATATGTCATATGGATAATATGTCATATGGATAATGGTCTGCCAATAAACTTATTCATTTTCATTTTCATATATATATATAAGTAGGTTTGTGCCGAAAAAACAACTTTCTTAATATATCCAATTAATATAAAATGACTAGTGAGTTTTACAGGGCATACTCTCGTATTTAACCTCGTATCACAATACATTTATTCAACTTTTGTATCGAAACAGTTATTCCACAATTGTGGGCCTAATTCTATTCCAGATTCTGATTAAACGAGTTGTTTATATACTTTCAACTTATATCCCTCACACATATGGTAGAGTTCAATTAGAACATCTTAGATTGTTGGCTAAAAATATCGCACAGTCTTTCATGGAGCAATACCACTAAAGTAATTGAGTACGTATCTTCAATAATAATTGCAACAAAGATCTTTCACTACACGGTCGCTTCCGATTATTCAATCAAACCTGAAAGTTGCATTCTCTGCAAATTCTGTGGGCAACAATCCGGGGTGAGCCCACACCTGTTTATTATAACTTATTTCAAGGCAGTCCTAATCTTTCCTCTGAAGCAGGAATCACACCAAACTATTTTACGCTTTCTAACACCTACATTATGCAGATATATAAATGTAGTACAATATCCGAATTTTATCAGCTTGGTTATTTCCTTTTGTATCACACATGCCTATCTCCACTACCTAAAATTAGTTAGCTAGTTACCCTATATATATATATATATATATATATATATATATTAGGGTGTTTCATAAATTAAAAGTTTGGAAAAATTTTAATCCACATGGATCCCCTTGTTCCATTTGCTGAGGAGACTGATAAACCGAAGTATTAATCAATAGTTTAAAGTTTACGGGTCCCCAGTTTGATGCTCTGGCAGATCATAAACGGAAAAAATTAAACAAAAATCTGTCAATGAATTTTTATTCAACAAACGAGTACCATTTCACTACACATTTTCACAAAGATACAAAAAACATAACCACTTCTTGCGAATCATTTGTCCATGAAATCCTCTTGGTTTTATTCGGGTATTTCGCCCTATGCTGCATCACAGTTTTGAGCAAATACTGCTTCTGCTCTTCGTTCTTCGTCAGAGAAATATTCTGCCGATCGTAGGTAGTCGTCACATCCTGTGAGATCAGATTCCTGCGTCGCTTCTTGGTATTTCCCTTGGAGGAGGATGGAAAAACTTCCACGGTTGGGTCAACGACATCTGAGTCAGTCTCTGACGAAGTTGAAATCACTAAAGCCCCCGTATCTTCTGCAGCTCCTTGTTCCTTCCTGGCCTTCTCCTGTTGTTCCTTAATCTTGTCCAGCCTCTTCCTTTTCCTAATCTCCTTATAGTGAAGCTTCATGTCAACAGGGCCCATGCTGCAGGAATTTGGATCTTCACGCTGCATGTCGAGAAAGTGGATGTCCTCCTGATTCTTCATCATTTCCTTAGCCTGTGAATGAGCAATGTCCATGATCTCCTTCGCTATTGCCTCCTTGAACATCGCCTCCTTCACTCGGAAGGACTCTGCTTTATGTGACTTGTGCTTCACAAGCCGGTCGTATTCCTTGAGAAGGGATTCCATCTTCCTCAAGGCCGAATCTCGACGCATCATGGGGATTCTCGCTCTCTCCCAAAATATGAGACAGGCATCCAGGCACAGGTTCAGGCATTTAGTACGTCCAAATTTTTGCTCCTTTTGGTGGTAAAAGTACTTTTTGAGTACTTGCAACTGAGTTGGAAGGCCACTTGATGTGATGTTCGCATCCGTCTGGCCAATAAGAAACACTTCTGTTTTCGCTCTGGTAGACACCTGGAAAAGAAAACAAACTAAATAATTCCACAGAAATAATTTCACATCGTAATTAATTTCATTAATTAAATAAAGAAAAGCAGTAACTGGGACTCGAACCAGTGTCATAGCCGTTTGGCGGCATCGCTCAAGTCGGCGTACACAGCACGCTATCCACTACACCATCTAGGGAGTGGATAGCGTGCTGTGTACGCCGACTTGAGCGATGCCGCCAAACGGCTATGACACTGGTTCGAGTCCCAGTTACTGCTTTTCCTTATTTATAAAACTGATACGTGTACACTACGTCTCTTTGACAATTCATTAATTAAATAAATTTCAATACCGCAGTAAAATTACATTAATTAGTATCATAAATAATTACCAGCTTAGTTGTCCAATATGCAACAGACTAATTAATTTCATGTAATATTAATAATAAATATCACTACCACAGTAAAATGACAGAAATTAAATAATAATAAATTTCAATACCACAGTAAAATGAGATAATTAGTAGCATATATAATTACCTCCATAGTTGTCCAAGCTATACAACACGAACCGCTCAAGTGACGAAGAAAACCGTCTTCACTACAGGCAGGCGAGAAATGAACTGACAAAAAGTCGTCAAAGTTGGGGACCTCTAAATGCAGCGCGATCTGGTTCAAACTTGCACAAACGTGTTTTCTTGTTCTTTAGAATACGGAGAAACGTGTGGATTAAAACTCCAAGCTCATTTTTATTTTACCCTATAGGTATGAAACACCCTAATATATATATATATATATATATATATATTATATATATATATCCAGGCGTATCTATCCCTTTTTAATGTGTAAGCACCGAGGTGTAAAGCACGGAGCTGTGGGAAGATGTGGAAGTGGCCTGTCCCCACCCTACACTGCTGAAGGAGAAAATTAAATACCGATTCCTGTAAATACTCTCCTGTGCACTAAAAATTAGGAATTTATGGTAGATGTCAAAAGTTACCACCCAATTAACTGAGATGGAAAATCGACTTCTATTCAGAGCACAGGATAAAAACACATAATATTGGGACAAAGTAGTGTATTTTGCAACTTGTAATAATTAATCTTATTAACTGAAATAGAAAATCGACTTTTATTCAGAGCACAGGATAGAAACACATAATATTGGGACAAAGTAGTGTATTTTGTAACTTGTAATAATTAATCTTAGGGTCTTTGTTAGCCTTAGCTTCTATAGATCTGTAGATATGATTATAATAGACTATTATAATGATAAATGATTTCTTGAGAACTTTATTTAAAATGTCATGAATTTCCAATTCAATGTGTAAGCACATGCTGTTTTGCTTATGCCTATCTACACTTATATATATATATATATATATATATATATGCATTTAACTGCAATGACCACGCAGTATATAAATGAATAGAAACGACATAAGTTTAAGGAACGTTTCTGCACACGAGGAAGAGAAATCACGAATAAATGAAAAATGAGGCGAACCGCCCGGGAATCGAACCCAGGGCCTTCCAATTGCCGGTTGGATGCGCTACCATTACACTACGGACTTATGTCGTTTCTATTCATTTATATACTGCGTGGTCATTGCAGTTAAATGCACATATTCACGATTTGCGAGGGTGCCCTCTCAGGGCATTGGTTTCTGCCCTATGTAGGAGAATTTCGATTTGTGAATGATCGAGGTCCGTAGTGTAATGGTAGCGCATCCAACCGGCAATTGGAAGGCCCTGGGTTCGATTCCCGGGCGGTTCGCCTCATTTTTCATTTATTCGTGATTTCTCTTCCTCGTGTGCAGAAACGTTCCTTAAACTTATGTCGTTTCTATATATATATATATATATATATATATATAGTTTTACAATCATGTACACTGCTTTGCTCCAAAACAATTATTTAACCTTTAATGTTATCATATTTGGTCAAATAAATTTCTTTAAATAAAAGTTTTATAAGTTCATTCACCTCAAATTTGCGTTTAGGTACGTTGCTTTGAGTAGCAGTTGGATGAGCGAAACCATATACAGCGAAGTGCGGAGGGGCGCCATCTTGCATAAATATCTTTGGGGGTGGGTAAAGGAAGAAGTCTACCGCACCAAACCGAGGACATTGGAAGAACTGGAGGACTGAATTCGGGAAGTCATGTCCTCCATCCCGCCGGAGTTCCTGCTAAAGTCAGTGGACGCCATTCCTGGGCGGCTCCAGAAGCTGGTGGAAAGAGTTGGAGCCCACATTGAATTTTAGAGAAAACCTACCATGTATGCCTACCTTTTTATATTATTTCTTCTGAAATAAATGGATAATATACGTATTTTTTTACCAATCCAAAATAGGGAGCTACTTTCCGCCCACCCTGTACAAGGATTTCACATGATTTAACTCTATTTACACAAAACACACAACTCTTTACAGTATATACATGACTGCTCTATTGTTGAAGGTCTTTGTCTGTTTATAATACTACTGGTCTCGACTACATTCCCTGGAACTCTACTCTCTTGAAAGAAGGCGCGAGCGGTACACAATAATATACATATGGAAAATACTTGAGGGATCTGTCCCTAACCCTAGAAATTAAATAGAAACAAACTGGAATGAGAGAAGAGACAGATTTTGTGCGATCCCAGCTGCGGTGGGACAAGGGGCCATGAAAAGGAGAATGGAAAATACCCTCAGAATACGAGGCCCAAAGCTTTTCAATGTCCTTCCAAAAGAAGTGAGGAATCTCCAGCACACCAACCTGAATAACTTCAAGAACCAGCTGAACAAATTCCTGTGCAAAGTCCTGAACTGTCATGCGTGACTGGCTATGAGGGCAGTAGGAGATCAGACCACAATTCCCTTCTTCACCAAATCCCGAAAATGAGACGGGTTGCTGCAGAGGGGTCGACCGCAGGTTAATCCTGAACCGTCGTTCAAATTCACCTAACGTAACCTAAAGTAATTATATATATATATATATATATATATATATAATGAATAAAACCACGAAGGAAAGGAAACACAAAATGGTGCTCAAGCACTTTCGTCTAATGACGAAAGCGCTTGAGCACCATTTTGTGTTTCCTTCCTTCGTGGTTTTATTCATCATAAATATTTTCACGTGTTACCTTTTGAAATAATTTTCATATATATATATATATATATATATATATATATATATATATATATATATATAACCTTATCTTATGAACCTTATGTTGTTTCGTGCGTTGGTCTCTCTCACACGGAGGTCAAGTTGGTGGCCCGCCTCTAGGTCTGGCTTGGTGGAGGAGCGAGTTGATTTCTTGCGCTCTCCACCGTACATAGCCAGGCACGCCCGGCTCATTTGGTACCGTCCTGAGCCAGGCATCCAGTTTTCTCTTGAAGACTTCAACTTTGATCCCCGTTACGTTTCTGAGGTCCTTGTCCTTGTTCCTATTTTCCTATTGAATGGTAATTGGGTTTAGTTTTAGGTTTGGTACCAGTTTTTCGGTCATTTTCCATATGTAGATTATGGTGTACCTCTCTCTTCTTCTTTCCAGGGAGTACAGATTTAGTTTACGTAGTCTTTCCCAGTAGTTGAGTTCTTTGCAGCCGTCAATCTTGGCTGTGAAATGCCTTTGCGTTTCTTCTAGTTTATTAGTTTCTTCCTTTTTATATGGGGACGTCAAAACTGAGCAGTATTCAAGTTTTGGTATAATCAGTGTTTTTAGCAGGAGAGTCATTACTGTCTTGTCCCTTCTCTTCAACGTTCTTAGTACCTGTCCGGCGACTCTTTTTGCTTTATTTTTCGCTATTTGATTTTGTGTTTCGAATTTCGCATCATTTGTCATTATTATCCCGAGATCGATCGTTTTCATGCTTCTCTGAATTTCCTGTCTATCTGGAGCATGATATGCAGTCTGTTTAAGGTCTTCTTTTCTACCATATCTCAGGAGCTGAAATTTCTCGGTGTTAAATGACATGTTGTTGTCTTCTGACCATTTGTATATTTTGTTCGTGTCCCTCTGCAAGGCCTCCACGTCATGTACATCGCTGATTTTTCTGCTAATCTTTGTATCGTCTGCAAAGGATGTTACTATACTGTTGCTGTTTACTCTGCTGTCTATGTCTGTTAGCATGATAATGAACAGGAGTGGGGCCAGTACTGTCCCTTGTGGTACTGAGCTGCGTACTTCCGATTCTGATGATGATATACCTTGAATTTTGACGACCTGCAGACGTTCTCTGCAGGATATTGTTGTAGTGTTCTATTAGTTGTGAAAGGCATGATCTACCTGATCGGAATCCATGCTGATTTTCGTTGAATCTTTCCCGTGTCTCCAGGAAGTCATAAATTTTCTTTCTAACTATTCTTTCAAATACTTTGGTGAGGTGGGACGTCAACAACACTGGTCTATAGTTCTTTGCTTGAGATCTGTCCCCTCCTTTATATATAGGGACAATGTTTGCTCTTTTCAAGATGCTTGGTATTTCCCCAGTGTCTAGGGATCTTCTCCATATCCAGTATAAAGGTGTAGCTATTTCATTTTTACAGTGTTTAATCAATAATGCGTTCGAATTGTCCGGACCTGCAGCTGAATGTGGTTTCATTTGTCCTAAGCTCTCGCTACATCTTCTGGTGTAAAATCGAAGTCTGTTATATACTCTCCTTGCAATTCCTCTTCAAAGAATGCATTTATGTCAGGTATCGCTTTGTCACTTTTTGGGGTACTGAAAACTCATTCATGTTGAGCTCTCAATGCATCAGATATTTCTTTTGGATCGTCGATTAGTTCATTATTTCTCGTCCTTAAGGGCCCAATAGTGGCGCGTTTTTGTTTTCCTTTTTGTATAGCTATAGAAGCATTTTGGATTTTCCTTTATTGTTTCTACCGCCTTTTCCTCTTCCCTCTCTGTATGGTCCTTAATCAGGGCTTGTATTTCCCTATCAATACCCTCCAGTTTTTCTTTTATTGCTTTCCTGTCATTATCTCCGCAGTTGCCGAACTTCGCCTCCACTCTCTTTCTTTTGCGGAAGTCTTCTCTTTTGCTCTCTAGCCAGCTCCTCTTTCCTTTGGCTGTGATTTCGAAGCATATTTTTCTAAAATTCTCAGCGTTTTTTCTTCCAAGGTTTTTAGCATTTCTTCAGTTGTTTTATTCTCGAAAATTGTTCTCCATTCTATTTGGTATATATATATATATATATATTATAATGAAGGGATAGGAAAAAATGATTCCTCTTCTGAAAACACTGATCATACCCAAATTGGAATAATGCTTGGTCCTAACGCCCATATAAAAAAGAAGATATTAAACAACTAGAAGGGATTCAAAGAAGCTTCACAGCCAAGATCAAGGGGTGCAATGGACTAAATTTCTGGGAAAGGTTACGCGAATTAAACCTATATTCACTGGAAAGGAGGAGAGATAGATACTCCATTATTTACACTTGGAAAATAATGGAGAACCTAGTCCCTAATCTTACTCTGAATCCTGTAACTCACCAAACAACAGTGGAAAGTAGAAAAGGAAGACTGTGTCGTGTTCGCAAATTAAAGGTTAGAGAGGGAACATCCTTAAACCTGAAAGAAAATAGTTTTGTTGTGAGAGGACCAAAACTGTTAAATCAGCTGCCCAAAGACCTAAGGAACACGAGTGGGGTGAAGTGGACATCTTCAAAAGAAGACTAGACGCCTGTCTCAGAACAATGCCCGATGAGCCGGGCGTACCTGGCTATGTGAGGTGGAGAGTACAAGAAACGAACTCACTACTTCACCAGGCCAACTCGAGAGGAGGGCCGACAAGCTTGACCTTCGTGAAATAAGGAATCATCGCGCGGAACTGTTGAAAGGTTGAAAGGTATATATATATATATACTGTGTATACATGTCAGTACTATATTCTATTTTGATACCAATGATAGTAGGGAGAGACATTGTATTACTTAATACTTTCAATTCTTGCCAAAAGTTTCTTGGATTCTTACTAGCAAGCTTCTTAGCCAGAGCATCCCTGCTTAACTCATCCTCATGATTTTTTATATAGCTTAATGCATACTTAAACATGCCATTAGCCCTCTGTTTTGTTGTAATACAGGGTCTTGCCCTGGCTTCCCTTGTTCGCACCACATTAAAAAAGCATCTCTGGGTGCATTATGAAGTTCACCCGCATAATCGCTCCAGCCAAGCCTACATGTATAGTTTTTCTCCTAAATGTATTTAAGTCTAGGCTAGCATTATTGAGAGAGGAATCAATTTGTTCATACATGTCTTTAAATTCCAAAATATGAGTTTGAATTCTACAGTTTACATCCTGACAAGCTACAGTAACCGTATTTAAATAATTTTGCTAGCAAAAAATATTCAGTAGACTAAACTAAAATGAAAGATGGTAATTGTTACAACACTAGCATGCAAACATTTTTTAATATCGTGGATTATCGTACAAATGAACTGACTACGGACAACCAGCTTAGGTAAGTACTGTAGATTTGACTTAGCGAGAAAGTAACTGAAACATATTTCTGAACAAAGCAATACGGTTGTAATGTTGTATAGTAAACCTGAATCTGAAATGCCAAATTAAATAAAAAAAATCAATAATACGTTTTTTTTACGTTCTCTGTTAAAATTATCGTTATATGGTTGGGTGCTGGATGTTCTAATAGGAGTTATTGTATGTATTTTACAAGGATACTTCATAGATAGTCAAAAGTTTAAGGGCTAGCAAGTATATGCGGAAATTGTTTTCATTATTAGGAATTTTGTTACATACCTTTTTGAAGTGTAGGCAAATTTCAGTCAACTTTTATAATGTTTTAAAAACTAATTTCATTTGAGGCCTTTAACCGGAGTCAGGCTGGCTCCAAATTCTCAATTAATTAGCTTTCTTTTATCGTTACACTGTACTTCCTCTTCACATTTATGTATTTACAATAATAATAATAATAATGATAATAATAATAATAATAATAATAATAATGGAAATATTATCACACAACATACTAGTTTTTGAAACCAAAATAAAAAGTATTGTAAACATTCTTTATAAAAGTTCCTAACAGTAGCTGGCTGCTAGTGAAATAAGCATCTAAATCTACATATAACCCCTGAGTTTTGGAAAGGAGTGCATGACAATAATGCAAGATGGGAAATAAACATCTGTTCCAGGGATAGCTTAAGCAGATTTACCTACTTGACAACGATCTTTAGGCCCTCTTATGCCACACTAACTGCTATATACTACATGTTTAATATAGTTTCCTTAATAAAAATAAGTCACACCAAGAAGTCTCAGATCTCAACTTGTATACGCTTCAAACAGTGCAGTATTTGTTCAAGAAATTACAATACAAGTTACTAATGGAAATAAAACTGTTTTATATTTGATTCAGATGAATAAAGTTCTCCTTTATTATTTTCTCTTTGTAATCTATGAACACTCTTGATTAAAAAAAAAATACATACAATTTATGTCATCAAAATGTCATGCATAAACGTACATTCATGAAAGAGCCTATCTTTTTCTTAAAAGTATCTAAGTAGTTACTATTTACCACATCATATTACAAGTTACACCAGACCTAGTTATCTCTTATAGCGCAATTATATCAACTCCAAAAGTGTCCTACACGCATTCATGAAAGCACCCATTTCCTAAAACTAAGTTGCTGCCATTTAGTGTACTGATTATATCAAGCTACGGAAGAAATAAAATTGAGTCTTTATGATGTATTAAATTGAACATGTGAGTAGTGTGGGCGCAAAATGGTAGAGTGCAATGCAATTGCAAATGTTGCAAGAGTGCCAAACCCCACCCCCTTGTTGCAAGGCACCCCCAAAATGGGGGTACAACAAGGGGGCCTGTATATATTAATAACCTTCGAACGAATTAAAAGCGCACACAAACGCACATACACTCACCGACTGTACGCCCATAAAGACCTTATTAACACAACACACACACAAGATATATACGAGCACAACCACAACACAAAAAAGCATCACATCACCAACAATCATCTAAGTATAGACTTTTAGGAGCTCATCCTATAACAGCACATGGTGAGATGAGGGCTACGACTTTTAGGAGCTCATCCCATCAACAGCACATGGTGAGATGAGGGTTACGACTTTTTAGGAGCTCATCCCATCAACACCACGTAACCGATATGAGGGATACAACCAAGCGTCCAATCTTAGACGAATGGTGATGAAACTATTACACAACAATCCACCAACCACCTCCACCACCGCCTTACTTACCAACTCCTGGTAGACCGAAAAGGTCTCTAAATACGACCCAATAGACAGAGCTATTAAACATAAACAAATAGGACCCCGTTATTGCAACAATCGATCATGTTTATTTCTTTCTCTCACCACCAGTTGGCGTATCTGGTTGAGTTGCCAGTTCACGCTATTTATTTAATTAAAGCATATATTCTGACTTAGTCCATGTCGTTTATCTGTTTATTTCTCTCTCTCTCTCTCTCTCTCTCTCTCTCCTCTCTCTCTCTCTCTCTCTCTCTCTCTCTCTCTCATATTTATTTAATTAAAGCATATATTCTGACTTATTCCGCCAGTTGGCTTAGAAGGCTGAGTTGCCAGTTTGCGCCAATTTATTTAATTAAAACAAATATTCTGGTTTAGAAATCCGCTTTAGAAACCAACCAATTGATATAATTAAATACCGTCTACAAGCAAAAAGCTATAAATAAAACGCCAATGCATCATACTGTTTATTTAGGTGAATTAATGGAAATAAATATACAATGTGATATATATATATATATATATGATAAAAAATAATAATAATAGCATCACGAACGGGAAGTATATAATAAAAAATACACAAAACGGTGCGTTATCAATATATTTGTACAGGAAAAATATATACAGTTATATTAAATATGTTGAAAATAATAATATACGAAACGTATATTCAATTGCATATTAGTACTGGAAATATATATATATATATATATATATATATATATATATATATATATATACACAATTTAAATATACATCCTTTATGTTCTACGGTGCAAAACGCTAAACTCACACGTAATAGAGTCTACATCCACATCGCTATTACTTTGCAACACGTTATAAAACCGTCCAAGCAACACTTCACCGTTTAACTGATACAGAGGCATATACTCGACATAAATGGATTTCATATCGTTCAATACTATTTTCGTGCCTACTTTACATCCGATTGGCAAGTTATCTTTAAACACGAATAGAATACAATCAAAGCAAGCACAAAGTGGTCGTCGTTAACCACAACATCATTATTAAATAAAAGTTTATAAACAAGCCTTTCCAATCGGGGGTTTTTTCTTACCGCCCCGAGCTTTTCAATCATGACCTCTTCTTCACTCTGCATAGCGACAACTGAAATAATCTTCCAAGTCGTAACGATAGCTATTCAATATATAGGGGTACAGCTCTTCAGGGTGAACAGTGTAGGTCAGCTCAGCCCTGCACCGGTCAAGTGTTTTGTAGCAAAGTTCAGGATATTTCGAAGAATCTAAACCTTTTAAATATGCATCCAGCTTTAGACCATTCTCGCCTCGTTCATTCCTACATTCGATAAATCCGTCGAGCAGAGCGGTGTATGCGTATTCAAGAACCGTGTCAAAATAAATCATATCCGTAATACGAGCGTCTAATATAGGCTTCAGCTTGTGGAATCCGATGATTTCAAACATTCTGTCGAGGATGAAATGGTTTCGCGTAGGGACAAAAACGTTATTATCAGAGGAGACGTTCTTCCACATCAGTCGTATATCAATGCATGGCTGTTCGTTATTTATACACAACGTGCAAACAACGGCGTATGAGGGGACGTCACTAATCTGCTCTCTTCTTGTACCTACACCTGCAGGTATTTTATAACGGTGGGCGACTCGCTTGGGGGGGAGCGCGTCACACTGCCAAAGCGTGTACAGGTTTGTTCGAACACTCTTGGACAAACAGAATTTTCGAAACAATATCGACTTTAATGTTTTATCACTCACCAGACGTTCATTTTCACAAACTAAAAATCTTCACATTCCGGCGAACTATTTGAGAAAAACAGATGTCCATATTCGACCTTTTTGTTTAGCAAGCGATACTCGTCTCTAAAGTCTGTTAAAAACTCACACAGCCCATTAGCCACAACCTCACTACACACCTCATCGTGATATATATTAATATAGTGGTAAAAATGCTTAAGATTTTCCATGATGACAAGATTTACATTCTCAACCGTAGGGTACGAGTAGTCGGTATGGTGTAACATGACATAATATCGCTTGTCACACCACTCATCAACAAGACTCACTATCCATAGCCGTTGCTTATCTTCTGAACGTGCTGCTTCTTCTACTTCACGGTATATGTGAACCTTTATAAAGCTTAGGTCTATAACATCCTTCAATACATCGTCTGTACTACGAAATCCTACAACGCCTTCAGCAGAATACCCGTAGAATATTTGAACATCTTGGTCCTTCGCACGCTGAATGTAGCCTTAAAAGATGCAAAGGAGGGGGGGAACAGGGAGTTTTTCAGTATCCACCACATCTTGACTCTTTGCCGAATACCACTTCATAAATGTTGAACACGCAATATTAAAGGTAGCCATTACTATTTTTCTTCTACGCGGGAGGATACACGTCTGAGTTCAAGGGTATACAGAAGTCAACTGAGCACGCATGGATAGAGGCATACTCATGTAGCGGCATGACTCACGTTGCCGGTCTTACAGTGGGCGGGGCTTAGCTTTTTACTGTACACACACACACACACACACGCATTCAGAGGAGAACGTGAAAAGCTAATTCAAACACGATTTAATTAATAAACGAAATATTCAAGGTATATATATTACAAGTACGTGTAATAAATAAGTTAACAATAGACATATCAAAGATTATGGTATCTAAAGGGCACGGTAACATAGGCACCAGGCACCAAGCACCTCTGTACCCCTCAGTTCCTTCACGCCCCCCAACTTCTGTGCCCGAAAATTGTGGGTACCTACAGTCAGTTGGGGCGGGCGGTCGCACTCATCATCTACCAAGCGCACTAGTTCCCTCAACGAATCAAAGTTAACGACCCGCCGATTCGCATGGTTAAGCGTGATACCCTTAGCCTTCACGATATACTTCGTATCCTCCCCCACCCTCACTCGTACCCCATAGGTTTTTGGCCCTGTTGACACAAACGAGTCGGCGTATGCGATGTCTCCATACTCATCCTTGATCTCGTCAGTTACTCTCCGAGGAACTCTCCAATAGCGGGCATGTATTCACCCCTCCTCGCTGTGAATATCACGCTATCTGTATCGGCGTGCAAAACCCTCTGCCCAAGAGATTGCAACAGGCCCAAAGTTTGATGGGTGCGTAGGCTGTTGTAAGCTGGCTACAGGAATGTTTGTAACCCGTGAGGTATCTGTGGCCAATTCGGTATTGTTGTAGTTTATTATGTAAGTATTACCTACATTCACAATCTCCATGACCTCTTTATCGGGAGCGTTGGCATAATCCCAGACTTCACTGTAGCTTTGTGCCAAATGAACGTTACCTTTGCCAGTATTCTGTGAAAATTTTCCCCAAAGACTGTTTAGACACAACTTTGCACTAAAGTTCTTGCCAGGGTTCTTTACAATTTGGGATTGGTCAAGCTGTATACCTTCATGGTCACGGTAACGCTGAATATAATCCATTTTTTTCATCTTCGGTATCAACCCCTCGCGGATATCCTGACACCTCAACCTTATCCTTCAAAAAAGCGTTTATATATGGTGTGAAAAGGTTGAGTAGCTTCTGAAACCTCCACACCTCATGTACCTTCATTATTCTATACCCATGGCGAACGGCTAGGGCCAGCTCAGGGCTTGTATATACACCTCTGATCTTAAGCTGGTGGTGTGTATGGTCACAATCACCATTGTTATCTTCTGCGCACTTCACGCACAGGGGAAACATGAGCTTGTGATCTATAACGACGGGCAAGATCATAAATCGCGAGGGGGGGAGCACGTCTACGAATGAGAGTCCAAAGTAGCGCTCATTCAAGTTGGTTGAAAACTCCTCGATGGTTGGTATGGTGGGACCCACCATTTTTTCAGGTGCGCCTACGGGGTACTGATTGTTCCTCATCACGTAGGGGTATAAAGAACAGAAGACGTAGTAATGGAGTTTCACACCCTCCGTAGGCGGAAAGTATAGCTTGAAGGGGTTTGTACGCCCTCCGAACAAGCTATCACCGCATTTGAGAACATCCAGCACCATTGAACGTTTGATCGTGTTTATTTCTTCACGGTACTGTCCATCTGTCTCCATCCGTGCATCATACTCATGCTCCCACAAGACTTTGTGAGTGAACTGGAGGCCTACAAGTTGATCGCGGGTGCGGGTCAACGCAAGACAGACGGCAGGAGATCTCCCGTGGATATCTCCTACGATTCCACACTCAGAACGGGGGTATCCATGCCACCAGCAACCGTTAAAGGAGTACACAGTCTTCTCACCAGTGGCACGGTTTTCACTTAGACCATCAACCCAAAAAACACGACCATTAACCTTAATGGGCACTTCACCCGTGTTGCGGGCATGCTTTATGTATACCCCGGTCTGCTGCTGTAGGTGTATCAGCCAGTAAATAGCCTTGTGCCCATAACTGCGGGGATTGTTCCTGTGAATAACGGCTAAGGTGTCTTTCGGCATGAAGTTATTCTTGAACACCGTAAAACATAATGAGGCGATGGTGGTTGCGACTTGCAACGGATCGCATTTGAAACGACATATGTACATCCTTCTAAAGGCCTGGAAACATACTCTAAGCACGCTCACATCATTCACGCAATAACGCTCACATTCATCAGCTATATTATAAGGATTAGATTCATTAAAACTGTTGTAGTATCGGTCAAAATCTTCACGTTCATCTGTACTCATACATTCATAGTTAAAGTAATGTTTGGGTTGAGGTAGTCCAACGTAATTTAAAGTTTCGCTGGTGAGGAATGTGTAAGGGAAATACTGTATCCTTTTGAAACTTCAGCGGCTACGCCCATCACCTTGGGTAGCTTTGCTAATTTACAAGGTGTGAATAATAAAGTGTCTTTAAACTGTACATTACCTCTTATTTGCATCTGTATTAACTTGTTACCTCTTTTCAAGGGATCACCTGTAAATATCTCAGATGACTCGTGCTCAAGCAACTCCTTATAAAGGAACTGTGTGTCAAATTTCGCACCGTTATGGGCAAGAATATACAGTCATTTTTTTAACTTGTCCGCTAACTTGACAATATAGGACACAAAGAGTTTCACAGGACTATCGTGAGAGTCTGGCTCACAAGTAAATGTGGTATAACCTCTTTGGTTTCAGCGTTCGTGTATGTTTCTATATCGTAGTACACAGTAATACAAGGGTTGTTTTTAGGCTTGGCGTCTCTCATGTACATACATGCTTTACTTCAACCACCTTATATTTCTCATGGCATCATGTGAAACTTACCACATTCACAGATTCTCATTTTCCTGCCCGTGCCAATTGATTTATAGAGCTCAAAACAGTTATTATTGAAAAATGTGTGTCTACACACACCACAATCCCTCTTCTCAGCTTCAACTACACGGCTTTCACATTTGGAGCTTTTACACTGCTCACATACCATGTGGCAATCTTTACAATGTTTCACTATATCATCCGCAAACTCGATACACCCCTTACACAAATCATGATGTCGTCCATATTTTCGACTTTTATCATAACTCGCGTAAAGGTCCCTTATATTACGGATGGGGAGATACGTTGTCCCTGACAGTCCTAAAATAAGTAGGGGTCTTGTACGATCTCTCACACAGCTTTTAAAAACATACACAGTTCTACGACGATCATCCATTCCAAATACAACTATACGAACATTCATTTCCTGTTCTACCCTTCTCAGCTCTTCAGGACCCATTACAGTCAAACTCAAGTTTACAGTCTACAGCTAGTTTACGGGCACGCTCCACTACCGTAGGCAACCAAATTTTTTGGGCCCGTGTATTTAGTACAGTAAACATAGCGTAAGACTACTGCTATAAAGCCGCAACCACGATCGACGTTTATATGCCGTCTAAAATAGCCTGAGAATTGAAGTTAAGAGTATAAGGTGTGGCACTATGACCCGCAACACGGAATACACGGTCAATATTTACCGTGAAGTTGTCCATATTGAAGGCTATACTACTTTGAGAGGCCTGCATTATACGGCCTAATATATACTCTATATCTTCAGCTGCCAAACGTCTGAACGGTATTACTACCCAAAAATCATCTACATCTCCGTCATCTGACCCGAATCCGAAGGACAGCCTCGTCCTGACTTCACGTTCGTCGCGGTTCTGAAGGGCAAACTCTACAATACGTTCAACTATGCGCCGTAGTCCGTGTTCAACACCATTGCTATACATGGATCTAGGATCAACCCTGACTATATACCGATTTCTAGTCAAGGCCGGGGTGGGGTAGCGGTGCGCACCAACTCGAATGTTATGCCATCCTCAACAGAACGAAGCTGCTGTGGAGGATGTACCCGGAATTGAATAAGGGGTATATTTGAGGAAGGTACTATTGTGGGGGTTGTTCGTAAGACGTTGAGGGTTGGGGCTCTATTACTGGTGGTCTAACAACCGGAGCAATCCTGGCACGCTTTATACCTGACGTGGAGGGTTCTTCATCACGCCTCCGCTTTGAACTGGCGCGTGCTACAGGTGTCGCTGGTGAGGGCTCGTCGGCGGGGAAGGTTCTGTAGCTGACGGTCAACGGGCTCGTCTGTGATATCGATGATGGGGTGCTGTACATCGTCGTCATTCACGGTTCTGTGGAAAAGAAAAAAAATATAAGGAGCAGCACTCAAAATTTGTAATATTTTGTAAATGGCCCACTTAGGGTGACGTGTTAAAATGGATTCTGTAGAAAAATTCAGGTTCACGAGCCCATCCACATGTATTATATCTGGCCCTACAGGATGTGGTAAAACTGTGTTTATGCTTAAAATCATTAAAGAAAAGGGGAGATGTTCTCAAAATTTGTGCATAAAGTTATATGGTGCTATTCGACGTATCAATCAGTGTTCAACGAGTACCAAGATGAATTTTGTTCCACAAGGGTCTATGACGTTAATTCGTTAAAGGGAAATGAACATACAGTCATTGTAATTGACGATCTCATGTTGGAGGATAAAACGTTTGCCGAGACATTTACAGTGTTCTCCCACCATCTTAACATAAGCGTGTTCTTCATCAATCAGAATCTATTTTTCAAAAATAGATACATGCGCGATGTGTCGCTAAATACACAATATCTAGTCTTATTCGCGCAACGTAGAGATGTATCACAAATTGGGGTATTAGCCAATCAAATGTTCCCGAATCAGCGTAAGGAGTTTTTGGAGGTTTATAAAGAGGCCACAAACCAGCGTTATGGATATTTGCTTTGTGACCTTCACCCGCGAAACACGTTTAGGGTGCTTCTAAGAACGAATATATTCCCAAGCGACCTGAAACGGTGTATATTCCAGAATGACAAATAGGCTAAAGAAATACCGTGAATTAATAAAAATCTATCAACGATTGCCCGGCGCTGCAACAGATGTTTGTTAAAAATATCGACTCTGACTTTTTAAAATGCATCTGTGAAATCTGTCTTAATGTTATAAAATGTAATGCCAATGAAACCCTCTCAGAAGACTCGCTTACGTCGTTACAAGAACATAATACGAGCGCTCGCTCATAAAAGTCAAACTGTGGGTAAGAAAAAGCGCATTATTGTACAAAGAGGAGGATCATTCCTACCCATCTTATTTTCAGTTTTGGGTCCTTTACTGACTAGATTAATATAATGAAGAAGGTGGTTGTGATTCCGCACGAGGTGTATGCTTCATTGCAAAGTTCAAAGACTCCAGACACGGCTCTAGAACCCCGTAAAAGTAGGCTTAAAAGAATGGAAACGAGTTGCTAGCCCTATTAAACAGTGAAAAGTCACCTGATGAGAAAAGGATCTTGTACCAAGAGGCTTTGCAGAAATTTCTTCATGAGTACGAAGATTATAAGCATCCTACAGAGCTCCCCGTGGTTATTAGGCACAGCGCGAGTAGTGCTGAGCATGGCGACACAGGACCTGGCCCCGACGACCAACCAAAGAACAACGGAACACAACACATCGAACATGTGCTAAAAAACAGCCTCCCACATACATTGAGGAATAAAGGTTAAGTCTTTATAATCTATTGAGTGAGGCCCATCATACAGTGGACCGATACAGGCGAGGTCATTGTTGAAGGAACAAGGGTACAAGGATCCAATATCGTTGATATTGTTCATGATCTGGTGAGAAAGTGGGACAGACCCTCGCCAACAGGATGGAAGCATATTAAAGCAAGACTACAACAAATAAATGTCCCCAAAACATTGATAGGTAATCTGAATAGGTTAAAAGACTTGGATCAAGTCTCGCATGTGTCACAACTGAGTACGCCATCCCCCAGCGTAAGCACCTCTGAAGAGGAGAAAGAAGAGAACAAACGGCGCCTTATCCACGTCTCTAAAATACGCAAATGGCTAACATATTAAGTAAACGCTATTATGACATTTCTAACCCCGCCTCCTATGGTGGCGTTAATAGACTGTACAGAGGTGTTTACGGTGTAAGGAAAAAAGATGTTGAGAGATTTTTGGGGAACAGGATGCTTATACACTTCATAAACCGGTGAGAAAAAGGTTTAAAACGGCCAAGACAACAGCTGCTCGATTGACTCTATTTGGCAGGCGGATTTAACAGACATGCAAAGATATTCAGTGTATAACGATGGTTACCGCTACATCCTATTCATAATAGATGTATTCTCTAGATATCTGTGGCTAATTCCCCTGAAAAATAAATCGCCTGAAACAGTTGCTAAAGCGACCAAAACGTTGATGTTGAAAGAAAACAGGATTCCTGGCTATTTTTGTACGGATATGGGGAAAGAATTTATAGGACGCGCTTTTCAGAACATGCTGCAGAGTTTAATATCAGCTATTACACTACCAATTCTATACATAAGGCTCTTTAGCTGAAAGAGTTCAACGTACCATAAAGGAACGCATGCACCGCTATTTTACAATAAAAACACATACAGATTATAACATTCTGGTCATTGGCCTCATCCTACAACCGCTCACACCATCGCACGATTGGACAACACTAACGAGGTTTTAGAAAGAGGTACGCGCCAGAGGTGAGAAGAGATGGAACACCACCACCACACTCTGCGCGTTTCAAAATCAATGATTATGTAAGGCTGTCGCGTTCGGGAAATAAATTCGCGAAGGGATTTGAGCAAGGATGGACACGTGAGATTTTTAAAGTTAGGGCTATGAGACCTAAAGGTGAGATAATGATGTATTACATTGAAGATTTGAATGGGGAAGAAATCTCAGGAGGCTTTTACCGCGAGGAGTTGCAGAAAGTGGTATTTAATTTAGGAAAAAGGTTCAGGAAAGAGAAAAATGTACCTGGTGAAATGGCTAGGTTACCCAGAAAGCTTCAACACCTATATAAAAGCTGATGCAATAATGAAGCTTAAATAGTATGCACATGGCTGACCATTTCTACGTCACACTCCCGTCCTCCTCGTCCCTGTCTGTACCCTAACAACACCCTCGCCAACTTTGTGACAGAACTCCATGGCCCATTGAATTGGAGCGTGATTCGTATGAGGTGGGGTTATGTGAACTCCAGTTAGCCACCAAATTTTTAACTCTTGAAAATGAACAAATCATATTTCTGATTAGAAGATTCGATGAGTGCGAAAAATTAGGCATAACCTTAGACAATACTATGCGCTCAGTCCTGTTCGGTGAGGAACGGTACTATAGCACAAATGTATCGCTAGGAATCGGGCATTATGATACAGCCATGGACATTGTGACGGGGTTAAACAAGAGTCTTGAAAGGTCGTACCTGACATACGATTTACTTTTTGAAGTCGTAAACATAGACACGCCTGCATGCACATTGAAGTTAAAGTCAACGCTTAGTAGAAATATTAAAGATAAAGAGCTGTTCACAATTGTGGCTGAGGGCCGATATAGCGCAGCTCTCCAAAGAGATACCTTTCACGAGGCACAGCATGACTTGTCCAGCTTAATGTATCAATTGAAGATGGAGAAATTGGGTGAAAGCTCTCCGCCCCCAGACATGTGCTATATTTACAGCAATATCGTAGAGCACCAATTTGTTGGGGACACCCAGGCGCGCCTGCTGCGCATTGCACACATCCCCAACCATAGAGGGAAAAGTTTGAGCATTACATATGACAAGCCCCATTATGTGAATGTTGCGACTAATCTATTAACCAACATCTCGATATATATAAGGACGATTGAGGGAAAAAATTTCCCATTCGGTGATGGGAGCTTAACAGTGAAACTACACTTTCGTCGTTTATTCACAGTCTACCGAGGGGTGAGGTACCAGCGTGGGAGTGGACTTGGATCCATTTTTTCATCCATACTACGCACCGCTGTCCCACTGTTGAAGAGGGGTGCCAGGTACCTAGGGCGGAAGGCGTTACAAACAGGTTTTAACGCGGCAGAAGACATAATGGGTGGCACTAAGCCTAAAGAAGCTCTAAAAAACATTTAAAACGTACACGGGATGAAATCATCAAAGATGCAGAGAAAAATGCGTGGTGGCGGAAAGAAGAGATCTGCCAGGAAGAAGGGGTTACCACACGTGGCGGAAAGAAGAGATCTGCCAGGAAGAAGGTTACCATCACGTGCTAAACGTAAAAGGAAATAAAAAAGAAGTGCTCTAAGCGTATGAAACCTATGGCTGATCATTTTTTTAACTGATATAAGCTGAGGACACTACTCTCACGAATCATAGGTTGACTAATACTTGTCGAGGGAGGTGGCACTATTTCTGACTCGTCATGGCACGTTTCATCCATCCGTGTAGTTCACAATGCTGTAAATCGGAACTGTCCCTCTTTGATATCCCCCACTCAGGTCTCTATTGAGCATAGCGACTTTATTACAATTAACCCATTAAACACAATTAGTTCACCCAGTGCCCCTATAGAATTCGTGATACCCAGCTCAGGCCCTTACTTTTTTGACCCGAGCTGCATGCACATGTACGCTAAACTGCGTATAGCCCATTCTGATGGAACGGACTGCGATGATAGTTACTCTGCCTACCCTGAAACCAACTTTTTACACTCCATATTCAGCCAGTGTGAAGTGTATTTAAACCAGGTTAACATCTCGGCAGGAACGGGGTACTACCACCTACGAGCCTATCTGGAAAATGTCCTCAACTTTTCAAAAGAAGCGAAGGACACCTTTTTAACCGCTGAGGGGTATTACCACACTAAAGATGAAAATGGGATAAAGGATAAATTTAAAAATTCTAAAAAAAGATATATGAATGTTTTGGACGCCTGCATACAGACTTCACATTCCAGGAGAAGTTGCTTATGAACGGGGTGGATATGAAGTTGAAGCTTACCCGCACGATTCCTGAGATCTGCATAAATCTGGGGTCTGATCAAGAAGAAGGCGCGAAACCCGTTGTGATACACATCATGGAAACGTATTTGCGTATACGCCGAGTGAAATTAAGAAAGACTTAATACACGCCACAGTAAAATATCCAATTAACAGGGTACAGATCAAACTGTACACGGTCCCCGCAGGGTTGGCCTCGAAGCAACTCGAAAACGTGGCCCTTGGAGTCCTACCTAAAAGGATATTAATTTGAATGCAGGACCACGCATCGACGAACGGAAAATATAAAAAGAGTGCCTTTAAATTCGAGAATTTCGGCCTTAAAAATATTACTCTATACGTAAATGGCTTCGCTCTGGGGGGGACCATAATTACGGACTACTCATCAGACGCTGTGTTTCCGCTCTGCGCGAGAGCATATAGTAGTCTGGCTCATAATACAGGAGCCTGTGACGAACTTGCTTTTGGTGTAACACAGAAAGAATTTGTCGAAGAATTTAACATTTATTCATTTGATATTACGCCTGACTTGTCTACTGGCGCGAATACGCATTTAAGTCCACATCAGAGCGGGAATATCTCAGTCGGGTTGGAATTTGCCAAGCCTATAGACGTGCCTATAAGTATACTCGTGTATCTCGAATCACAGGCACTAATAGAAGTTGATCGTTTCAGGAACGTAATCACAGACTTTTAAAATGGATGCAAATACACTAATGAAAAGTGACCGTTTCACACGCTCAAAATTTATCGGTGTGTTTGCGAAGAATGAAATATTGAATCTGCCAAGTACGAGAAACTGGTACGGGGTTATCGTTAACACCGACATTGTGGGGGGTGAGGGGATTCATTGGTTTGCAATCTATTTTAAAAATAGGGAAAGAATGTACTATTTGGATTCACTCGGATTTCAGCCCTGGAATGATTCGGTAATTGTACAGTTTATCGCGCAGTTACATGTGCCTGATCCAAGAATATTATACTGAAACATACGGATTGTATTTCATTTTATTTCTCATGCATATGTCACGTGGGAAAGGATTTATGAATTTTTTAAAAGTATTCGATTTGTGCGACACAGAGATAAACGATAAAAGTGTATGCAGACAAATAAAAAAAAGGTTCCCATATGTTAGTACTCCCTGTAATGTGTAAAGGTGTATATGTACATTGTGTAAAGTTGTATATACATTTGTAACTGTAGCCATTAAGACGTATTTAACGAATACTGACCTCGTTTTGTACATGTTTTCTACCATTTAATAAATGAAAATACAATGTGTTTTGTTCTTATCCTCAAAATACTTACATTATCTCCTCGATGACGTGACACTCGCTTGACTGGGTGTGAGCCAATGCCTCGACTTCTGTATTCAGGTCACTGGGTTGGCTTGGTGGAGAAGCCTCCATTTCATTTACCCCCCTTTCATCAAAAGTAGCTATAGCACGCTCTAGCTCCGCCTAGGTCCTATAAAGTTAAGTAAATGACGGTGTTCAAAAGTAAGATTAGCTGGGTGTGCTATGCTCCACATGCCTGCAACGGGCCTCGAACCCGGAGCCAAATCTTAATAGTTTTTAATATTTTATTTCTATTGTAAGTTTTATAAAAATCATACAAGAAATGTACAAATAATATATATATATATATACACTGAAATAATCACGATGGAAACAGGAAATAATTAAAAGCATAATGGGATTAATTTTTAAAATTAATGCTCCATCTGCCTGCAATGGGTCTCGAACCCGCAGTCAAATCTTAATAACCTCAAAATACTTACATTATCTCTTCGATGATTTGACACTCGCTTGGCCGGATGTGAGCCAATACCTCGATTACTGTATTCAGGTCACTGGGTTGGCCGGACGGAGAAGCCTCCATTTCATTTACTCCCATCTCAGCAAAAGTAGCTATAATACCGCCTAGCTTCGATTCGGTCCTATAATGGTAATTAAAATAAAGAATAATGCCACTAATTTGAATGCAGATAATTCATAAAAGTTTTGGTAATTTAAAAATCCAACAGCGGTGTTGGATTAACGAGAAAAATATTATTAAAGCTCCACCATATATATATATGTATATATATATATACACAGCATATATATATATATATATATATATATATGCCGAGATAATCACGATGGAAACCGGAAATAATTAAAAGCATAATGGGACTAATTTTTACGTTGTGGAAAAATTCAGAATAAAGGTAGGTTAGACTAACAGCAAATTGTAACCATAAACAGATATCCTGGCAGTTTTCAAAAGTAAGATTAGCTGGGTGTGCTATGCACCGCCTGCCTGCAACAGGTCTCGAACCCGTAGCCAAATCTTAATAGTTTTAATGTTTCTATTGTAAGTTTTATAAAAATCGTACAAGAAATGTACAAATAAAACATACCATATATATATATATATATGCCGAAATAATCACGATGGAGACAGGAATTAATTAAAAGCATAATGGGACTAATTTTTACGTTGTGGAAAAATTCAGAATAAAGCTAGGTTGGACTAACGGCAAATTGTAACCATAAGCAGATATCCTGACAGTTTTCAAAAGTAAGATTAGCTGGGTGTGCTATGCTCCGTCTGCCTGCAACGGGTCTCGAACCCGCAGCCAAATCTTAATAGTTTTAATATTTTATTGTAAGATTTATAAAATCCTACAAGAAATGTACAAATAAAAACACACCATATATATATATATATATATATATATATACTGAAATAAACCAGAAGGAAACAGAGAATAAAACATTTTTGAAAACGCTTTTATTGCGGCCTTTTACGGTTAGGTTATATTGTTATAAACGAGAAAGAGCCCTAGGATTAATTTTCTTTGTAGGAAAACACTGAATAAAGCGAGGTTAAACATTTAGGGGTTACTTACATTTCAGCAGCGTCTTCATTGAGCGGTTCTAGCACTTCATCACAATTTTTCGTGACACTGGGGAAATTGTACAAAGATAACTGACTCATGGTGTATAAAGCACTAAGCGAAAAATGCAAGAAACTGAGGCTCTGAATCGAAATTCTCCCTTTATAAGGGGGCCTTTGACCAACCCACAAAACACAGTCGTTAGCATCCTATTGGCTAGCGGTGAATTTTTGGCAGGGTTTGACGCGTAGGCCTGCAGAGCAGCCAAACAGAGGTCCTGTGATCCTCCCCACAGGGATGTGGTTGGTTGCCCCGTGAAATCTGGAGCGTGTCAGATGTCCCGATTCGTGGAGAGACGCGAAACGAATTGATTTTCGATCTTGTATTCGAGAGAGAGAAAGAGGGAGAGAAAACGTGTTATGGCTTAAAACGGAAGGATATTTAATTACCCATGAAGAAATGACAAAGATGTGTGATGTGGTTAAATACGGTATCGAGCGAACTGAAATGACCCACATCTGTGAAGTATATTTTAAAATACGTATCTTATCTCGAATCTTGGAGATCAGAGATTTGCTAATAAAGAAATGAAACAAGTGTGTGTATGTATATATATATATATATATATATATATTTCAACTGCAAACAACGCACAGTATAATTAACGTAAAGAACGACGCTTGTATAGAAGAACGTGCCGCGCAAGATAAGGAGGGAGGACGAACAAATGAAAAAATGAGGTAACCACCCGGGAATCGAACCCGGGATCTTCCGAGTGCCGGTCAGATATGATAACACTACACCATGGGCCTCACTCAATCAGAAGTCGTAATTCTCCTACATACGCGCAGAAACCAATGCCCTGAGGGGGCACCTCCCGCATGCCGCACATATATACATTTCAACTGCAAAGGCGGGTTGGCACTATGGGGGTGGCACTCTTACAACATTTTTAATTGCATTGCACTCTACCATTTTGCGCCCATACTACTCATGAGAACTCTGTAATATTCACGGATGGTCCATGAAAAGATATATTGGACTCATACAAATGCAAATAATGTAAGTTTAGAACTTAGATATAGCATGTGAAATTAATTTATAACATTTTTAAACAACAGTGCTAAAAAAATGTGTACACTCGCTTACTTTTTTGAAGACCGGAAGTACAAAAGACTTTCTCTCGAGATGATTTGTTAAATAGTATCGCCTTAGTTGGGTTTAAGAAAAATTGGCTACTTTGATGAATGAGGGAGATGTATTGTAAATCTGTGAATCTAGTACTAGGCTGTGAGAGAATCCTCTTCTTAGATACTTAATTTTATTGTTTTAGCCTGAAAACCCACACGTTAATTTTTTCCTAATTTTATTGCATCTTCTGCTATAGTTTCGCTCATTTTAAATAATTTCACTATTCAAAGTAGGTAAATATTTAGAAAAATTTGTATTACACCTTTCCAACAATGTTCTGAGAATTTAATAATTCCTTAAAATAATGTTGACTCGTCCTGTCTTATCAGCTTAGTTTAAGAAGTGCCAAAACCCAGTGTATTAAAATACTATCTTCGTATCTTGGTCAATTAACGCATCACCTGAAGATCAGGGCCCCCAGCCTTCTTTAGTTATCTTTATAAGGCTAACCAACAAAAATATCACGACCCAACCTAACCAATCGTCAAGGGCGTACAGTTGTCCTAACGATTGGGTAGGTTAGGTCGTGATATTTTCGCTAGTTAGCCTTATAAGGCTAACTAAAGAAGGCTGGGGCTCCTGATCTTCAGGTGATCCCAATTAACTTTCAAGATTAACTAGTTAAGTTAATTTGGGGATTTTACCAACGAGGTTAAGTTAAGTTAGCACATATTTTGAAAATTAATTAGATAAGATAATTTGAAAAGTTGACTGTTAAGTTATTCATTTAGCTTTTGCTTTCTTGAAAGTAGTCCGTAAAACCACCGTTATACCTAGCCAGTCGTGATATTTTATATTTAACACAGAGAATTGACAGAAGAATGCTTGTTCATAGATTGGATTGAAGTAAATCTAAGTTAAGAAGGTTAGAGCACACTCAAAGAATAAAGGAACTAATATTGTGTGAATCATCTTTTCAATCCTACAGTGTATATTTGGCGAAGTTGTGTTTGGGGTGAAACCTAGATGTGGGAATCCCATACATTTGGCTGTTTCCTTTGTGTGTGTGTGTGTGTGTGTGTGGTGTGTGTGCGCGCGCGCGCTCGCACAAAAATATGCACATTCAATATATACATAAATATGTACATGTACAAATAATCGAGGAAAAAGCTAATGAGGTCGTAAATTTACAAAATAGCAAAGCTGTCAAGATTTTAATCGTCGTATCCATAACCAATAAAGTCAAATTTGTGAAGCTTTTTTCAAAATCTAAATGGATAGTGAACTTAAAATAAGTGTAGAGGTCTCAATGACTAAATTTTGTATGAAATTACTTACATGTTGTAATGTGATGGGTGAATGAATAGAGATAAGTACGCTTCGCTTTTATTCAAAATCTAAATTTCCTTACCAAATTGCTTCTAAAAAAATACTTCGGGCTTGAATGATTGGGCTTCCGAAATCAGCATCTTATATAAGGAACCAATTGTTTTGAATGATGACACATTTCCAAGAAATGTAAGGGTGCAACTTAAAGTCAGACACGGCGACTTTCAGTTTTGAACTTTCTATTGAAAAGAGGAAATCTATGAATTCAGGTTTTTGCATTTCCATATCAACCATTTCAAAGAAATTTCGAGGATGAAGGTTTGAGCTGTGTGCGTTGTATTAATACAATTGTAAAGTAAAGATATAATATATATTATATATATATATATATATATATATATATATATATGAAAATTATTTCACGAAAGTAACACGTGAAAAATATTTATGATGAATAAAACCACGAAGGAAAGGAAACACAAAATGGTGCTCAAGCGCTTTCGTCTAATGACATCCTCAGGAACACTGAAGTACATAAAAAGGTTAAAACTATATATAGGTTACAGAAAGAAAAAAAAATAAAAAATAAATAACATACATACACACACACATATATACATATATATATATACATACATATCTATATATACAAATACATACATACATACATACATACATACATATACAATAAACAGAGAAGTAAAAATTAAAAATTAAAAATTAAAACCTTAAAGGATTACCAGTGAGGCGTACAGATTTGTAAGGAAAAATATCGATTTTTAGCGCAAGATCAAATGGATTATAAAAATACAAATTTATACTGGAACTCTGCCCGGGTTTTAACACACTGCTGCCTATGGTCAGGTTTTCGATATATATAAAAAAATAAAATGCAAATTAAAAGTTAATCGATTTTTAGCACAAGATCAAATGGATTATAAAAATACAAATTTATACTGGAACTCTGCCCGGGTTTTAACACACTGCTGCCTATGGTCAGGTTTCGATATATATAAAAAAATAAAATGCAAATTAAAAGTTAATAAAGTAGAAGACAAGTTTACCAAAGATTTAATGTTTTACCCTTCTTATCTAAATCTGTTTTAAAGGAATTCAAACTAACAGGATCGAGTTGAAAAAGACCTTTGCTTATGTTGAAGTTATTTGAAAGTTGGATAATGGCAGACTCAAGAATATTTCTATTAACAATGTTGCTTGAATGGAATAAAACTGAAGCATTATTCCAATCAATACAGTGTGCTAACTCTGACAAATGGACAAAAAGGGCAATGGACAACTGTCCTGTTCTAACGGAATATTGATGCTGTTTTATACGTGTGTGCAAATCCTTTCCCGTCTGACCTATGTAAAAGGAATCACATTGTTTACAACCAATTTTATAGATAATGCCTGAATTATTGGTAGGGCTATTTTTTACTATGATATTTTTCACAATATTGTTATATGAAAATACTACATTAATATCCAAAAGTTTAAGTACATTAGCAATGCCTAAAAAGCCCGGGAAAAATGGAAGTACTAAAATATTTTTTGACAAAGTACGAGTGTTAATATTGACACGATAGAAAGTTCGTTTTGCCTTGTTGAGACAAGATTCCATAAACGCAGATGGATAACACAAATCACTTCCAATACCGTTGATTTTTTCCAATTCGGCATCGATGTATTCCGGACTGGCGATCCTAAGGGCGCGGAGAAACATTGATGAAAATATGGCCTTCTTAGTGGGGTATCATGTCCCGAGTAAAAGTGTACGTAGGATATATATATATATATATATATATATATATATATATATATATATTTTTAGGGGTGGTCGAAGTTGGTACCAGAAAGCGAATAAACATCCAGTAGTTGTCGTTTCTTCTATGAAATGTGAAAATCACAAAGAAATGCATTTTGATAAAAAATCAGAATGCGATTTTAGCTTTTAAGTTTTTAATTTTTTCTGTTTTCGCTTCATGCGTAAAATCTCGTATGCGGCATACGCGCAACCAAAACAAAGCAAACCCAAAATTATTAACTTGTTTCTATAAGCATAAATATCAACGTTTTGCTTGTATTTTTATATAATTATTAATTATGCATCTTTATTAAAAAATAATGGTAAAATATTATATTTCCTGTGACCGTTCACGCTTATTTCTTACATATTGCTATTCGCATTAACACTTTTCATTATGTTTCAGATTTGTGTAAATAATGCCGAAAGCGAAAACAAGACACCTGACTCGAAAGAAAAGTGAAAAAAAGTATGGAGGTGGTCCTTGTGAATTATTAATGATCGAACCAAGCACTTACAAGCAGCTGATTCAATACTATTATGACCTTAATCATGCTAACTCTGGCGCAGATTTTGGGCTTTAGTGCAGCAAGTTAGCAAGGCTTTAAAATCCATTTCGTCTTCAGTGAATCCAAGGCTGCCTTTGATTAATGACAAATCCATTGACAGAAAGGTTAAAGACCTACTCACTCTTGTGAAAGACATTAATTGCAAGCATGCTAAGGCAAGTGTCAAGCGAAATCTGGATGCTAACTTGTACAAACGTTTTGATATTTCTGCCTGTTCCTGTTCTTCGGATATTTTGCCTTGCAGTGATTCAAGAGTATACTGTAAGAAGGACAAGTGTACACAAGAACACATCATCTGTGTTTGCCCTCGAAATGCAAAGGTGCCACTTGAAAAAAGAGCATACCTTCGTGATCAGCGATCCAAAACAGGTCCTAAGGGTGCATACCAGCTGTCTTCAGTAGACACAGCTGCTGCCAAAAGAGACAGGAAGGCCAAACAAGGACAGCAACATGTACTACCTCAGGAGGAAGTTGAGCTAGTAGGATCTTTCATACAGCCTACAGAGTTGCCTGGACTTACAAGCAGTTCATCTGGTGGCGAGGTTAGTTTCCTTTTATTTATATTAATTATATATAAATAAATAAATAAATAAATAAATAAATAAATTAAATAAATAAATAAACAGAAAACGCATTAATATTTTCCATTTATTTTCAGGAAGGAGAAGATGAATGGCAGCCTAGGAAGAGGCGTCAGGAGACTACGAATGTTCATCAAATCTGGGCGCAACTCTTGGGAATGCCTTGCTCCATGACATCAAACACCTACTGAGACCTGAAGTTGACATCAATCACATCATGATTGACAAATGCAAATTAGACAGGGCCAAAGCCCAAATTAGGGCAGTTAGTGAGGGTGTGGAATCAGAGAAAAAGACACAGCTCATTTGTGTTGGTGTGGATGGGAAGGTTGACGAGAATACCATGACTTACAAAGAAATAGAGTCACCTGAAGGAGAAACTGTTCTCAGAAAGTGTGTTGACGCAGAACATCACCTCACCTTCACCTATGAAGGTGGAAAATCTCCTGGCGCCTAATTGACCCACAGAACAATTCCTGTTATAGGCGCCACTGGTGAGGTCCTTGCTCAGGAGACATTCAGTGTTCTTGAAGAATATAATAGCCTTGAAAGTATCCGAGCCATTCTTCTTGATAATACCGCAACCAACACTGGCTGGAAGAGTGAAATAGTGGTAAAACTTGAAGAAACTCTGGGAGGAAACTGCACACTATTGGTTGCGCACTGCATCAGAATGAACGCCCACTAAAAGCTCTTTTCAAAAAAATGGATGGAGTGACAACTGGCCCAAGAAGTTTCAGCGGGCCCCTTGGGCAAAGGTGCGCAGAAGATATCCAGGATGAACCTCAGGTACAGTTTGAAGCTGTGGAAACTCCAATCATTGAAGGGTACATTCCAGAGGAAGTACTGAAAGACCTGTCATGATCACAGGATCCTGTATGAGTATTGCAGAGGGATCGGATCAGGAAGAGTAGATGACAGATGGGCTGCTTAGAAGATTGGTCCACTTAACCATGCAAGATGGTTAACTCTTGCCATACGACTTCTTTGTTTGTACACAACAGACAACAGGCCAAACCTGAATTTGAAAAAGTTGGTCCATTGCATTGTTCGAGTTTATACTCCTGCATGGTTTGAGATAAAGGCATCCTCTAAGCTGCATGATTCTCCTCGCATCCTCTTCTCTGCTATCAGCCGACTGAGGCTGATTCCATTTGATGATGTGAAACGCATTGTAAAGCAGAACATCCAGGGAATGTTTTCTGCCACCGACCTGAGAACATCCTCTCTGCCATGGTGAAAGATGATGAAGACAGAATCAGGAATCTTGGGCTTCAGACTATACTCACTCTCAGACACAGGTAAATTTTGCGCTTCTTGTAATTATAATTTTTTTATTTTTGCCAAAGCTGAGTTATTCTCCAAAAAATATCGAAAAAATATTATAATTGTCACTTTAAGTGGGTAATTTGTTTGTATTATTGAAACGGCAATATTTGAGTACTATTTTTCATTTATATTTATATTTTTATTTATATTTATATTTTCATTTATATTTTCATTTTCATTTTTCATTTATAGAATGGAGAGCAACCAGGAAGCAGGGAAGAAAATTCCCCAGGTGAATTGGAATGTAAATCACTGGCATGAGCTCATCGACCTCACTGACCCTGATGTCATGGAACCACCTAACACACAGCACCTATCTGATGAAGAAATCCAGTCATTCATGGACACTAACACTAAGGCAGACATTCCAGACTTGCCTTCTCACTCTCAGATTGTTGAGAGGAGTGTGAAATTAGTGACAGAGGCTTCCCATACCGTGTACGGGTTCGAAACTCGTCAAAGATGTATCCTTACTAAAGTACTGAGCAGGAAGATGCGTCCTGCACTTATGTCAAAAGGACATTATTCTCAATCTTATGATGATTTATATGAATAGATTTTCTTTTTACATGAGAACATGTGATTTTTTTGGGTTTATCACCTTTTGAAAGTATTTTTTCAAGTTTTGTAGCCAAAATATGTGAATAAATTAGCAAAAATGCATGTTTTTTCAACGAAATTTTATCATTTTACACTTAAAACACGATATACATTAGGCATTGTTTCCTCTTGGGATAGAAAATGATATTGAGTTGCTACATCTATAATTAGTGAATATTATGTCTTCAAAAATGACAAGTTTACTTATCGTGTATGACGAAAATTGGGTCAAAAAACATAAACTTTAATTGCAAATCCGCAAACAGGCCCTTATCCGTTTGCTCTAAAAAAATTTTTGGGTTCATTTCTCAACCAAACCTAACTACTGGGCACTTATTCACCTTACGATTTCAAAACATGTGGAAAATCGACCCGCCCTAATATTAATATATATATATATATATATATATATATCCATATGTAGGCTTTGGTTGTTGATCTTCGTTATATTTTATGCTACCGACCGAAATGTTCATTCTGATGAAGGTCAAGCTTGTCGTACCACTTTCGGCCTACAGTTTAACGTGAAATGCGAACCACGCTCCACCATGGTCTCTGAAATTATAAAGTCGTCACCCGGACTCGATCTCACGGAATTCCGATCATCAGTACATCGTAGCATAGTGGTATATATATATATATATATATATATATGATGAATAAAACCACGAAGGAAAGGAAACACAAAATAAATAAATTAGACGAAAGCGCTTGAGCACCATTTTGTGTTTCCTTTCCTTCGTGGTTTTATTCATCATAAAATTTTTCACGTGTTACCTTCGTGAAAAATTTTCATATATATATATATATATATATCCTGATAGGCGAATTTCAATAAGGCTATTTGGAATTAACACATCGAAAACATAATTAATTACGAGATTGAAACTCATTTCTCCATCGTATATTTCATCAGAATCGTCAAAAAAATGATAAAGTAACAATGCATTAATACGACGAAAAATGATGATGGTTTTCAGATTAAAGAATTAGGTGCTCCTTTAGTATGCGGTCTACAGACAAATTCACACTTTAATATGCGGTTTACACCAATTTGTTTTTTAAATGTAGTTAAAGAAGGTTGAAATGACAATCTTACTTGAAAAAAATTATTGAAAAGTTAAAAACACAAAAAGTTTAAATGTAAGTATACCTTCTTAGCTTGTTACTAATTGCTTGTTTACATCCCAATGTCAGTCGCCCTTGACGATTGGTTAGGTTTAGTCATGATTTTTCGTTTTTTAACGAAAATATCTTGACTAAACCTAACCAATCGTCAAGGGCGACTGACATTGGGATGTAAACAAGCAATTAGTAAACAAGCTAAGAAGGTATATTACATTTAAAAGTAGAGCGCGGCAGAATTTGTAGACCGCATACTAAAGGAGCACCAAGAATTACCCTCATGTATATAAATTATGTTAAGATTTTAGTGTAACTAATCGATAGGCTAGCAAATTGGGGATGATACGGTATTGTTAAAGATAGTCATAGTCATAGTCATAATTATAATCACAATATTTGTTTATTGGCAATAATTTATTAAACCGGTATAGTTATTATTATTATTAGTAGTATTTCGTCAGCCAGACTCTGTACTGAACGGACGCATTTCCTGAGCTCTCTGATATTGCTTCTACTTTTGCATATTGCTAATAATTGTACTTTTGAAAAGTTTTGAATTTTATATACTTGTGTTTATATTCACATTGTTATACTTAAGTAATTGAATATTAGTGGTTTTTAGCGATTTGGAAGTTTTAATCGCGTGCCGGCTTAATTTAACTTAAACCTGTGACGTTTATAAACTAAATTTAACTGCGCGATGCCGTCGCAGAAAGCGTCGTGTGTTAAGTGTGGGGTAAACCGGTGGTATTCGGATTTTAAAGATTATAACGGTGGTCCTATGGCGATTACTGGGAGATCAGTTTGTTTCTTTTGCGAGTTAAGGGAGGAAATAGTTGACATAAAACACAGTGTACGTGAGGTATGAGGGCAGGGGTAGGGCTACAGTTGACGAAAGCCGAACCAATACTAACGTTGAAGACGTTAGTAATTTGAAGGGTGAGGTGCGTAACCTAGTTTCTAGTTTAGGTAGCTTGTCGGGAAGGTTGGATAGAGTTGAGGAAGGGAGGGGTTAAGGTTTGTCCGAGATTAGTAGATGGGGAGGGATTTAGAGAAGTTAAGGGTAGAGCTACGCTGCGTACGTTAGGTGATAGGAATCCCCCCTATCGAGGTTTCGAACCCTTTCGCCCATTTGGAAAGGGACGTGAATGAGGGGGAAACTATTTTAATTGTGGACTCTTTAGTGTGCCATATGGACACAGAGTTCGTTCAACGGCATCCAACCAAGAGGAGGAGGGTCTGTCTAGCAGGGGCCAGGGTTGACAGAGTTAGAGACGAAGTGGATAGGATTGACGTTGCCTCCCGTCACTCGAGGTAGGGGCAACGACTCGTATAGGCCCGACACGAGAGTGCCTGACCTTTCGGAGAGATATAGGGAGTTAATTAGGTCCCTAAAGGCGAGGTCAGATCGGTCATTAGTTCTAGGTATTACCCCTAGACACGGTTTGGGTCTTAGGATTACGTCTAAACGATATTTTTTAATACTAAATTAGAAGAGATTTGTGCTGAGGAAAATGTACCCTTCGTAAAGGTGTGGTCAGAATTCAGTGATACTAGCCATTTTATAAAAGATGAGGTGCATTTTAATGAAATAGGTAATGCTAGGCTAGGTAGGTTAATTGACGAAAACGTACGAAAGCTGTATAGGTCCAAGCCTTCTTTAAACGTTGTGGGTCCGGGAAACGCGGGCCCGACGTGAAAAATAGTTTAAAACGCTGGCCCGTGGTAAAAAATAACTTAAACGTCTTTTATTGTAACGCGCGAGGTATTAGAAATAAATTAAACGAATTTAAGGCGATAATTTATCCCGGCAACTACGATATAGTTGCTATCACTGAAATGTGGTTAAATACCGTGGCTCGGGATTTGTTGGGGGATCTTGATATACCAGGTTTTAAACTCTTTACTAATGATAGGTTACATAGGATTGGTGGCGGCGTTTTGCTGTACATTCGTAATTCCCTGAAGACTAATGAGGTTAAGATAGATTTTCCGGCAGCAATTATGCGTTGAAGTTAGGGCGCGTATTATTAGTTTTAATTTTGTTGTTGTTTATAGACCTCCCATTCAACCCCTCGATACCGATACTAGATTTTACTCACTTCTTGGTAACTTTATTGACAATCGGAATAGTATAATTGTCGGAGACTTTAACTGCCCAAATGTTAATTACGAGACTTTTACTGGTAATGATGAGGGTTTGAGATTGATTGAGTTCACGGAAGATACTTTTTCACGACAGATGGTTACCGAACCAACGCGCGGTGACAATATTTTAGATTTGGTGATGACGAACGGCGAAAATATAGTCGAAGGCTTAGAAGTAGGCGAGAGTTTAGGATGTAGTGATCATCAAATTCTTAGGTTTAAGTTATTGATAGAAAACACTGAGGATAGTAACGTAATAGAAGTCCCTGATTTTCGTAGGGCTAATTTTGATAGTTTGCGGATAGGATGAGAGTAGTGGACTAGGATAACTTATTTATGGGTAATGACACAAATTTGCATTGGGTGGCGTTTAAAGAAAGTTTTAGGATTATTGAAAGGGAGTTTATGGTAAATTTATAGTATTACACCCGTCTCCCTTTGGAGGTGAAATTTTATGTTTTTCCTATGGTTTTTGACGTGTTTTGAACGAATCTGACCTTCAAAACCGTCAGAAATGAATCGTTTTTGAGATAACCCCTCCCCCCAGCCGGCAATTGAAAGCGAGTCATTTCCGACGGTTTTGAAGGTCAGATTCGCTCAAAACACATCAAAAACCATAGGAAAAACATAAATTTAACCTTCAAAATTGACAACCTAACAACCTAACCTATCCTAACCTAATCTATCCTAACCTAACCTATCCTAACCTAAAAAAAAACCAGGAATTACCTTATTCACGTGCAGGGGCAGGCTGAGGCTCTTCCTGCAGTAGATTTCGCTGTCTTTAACTGAAGAAGAAATGAAAAAATACCTTGCCAGGTATTGGTATAGATATTTTGACCGAATACCTGGCCTCTTAACCCATTCCTTTAAATCCCGCCAAAATCTTTCGATATTCTGTGTGTGAATTTCGATATTTCTCGTTATCCACAAAATTTTTAGAATGATTAATAACAAAATGCTTGTAACCTAAATCACTTATAGTCTTGTAGGCAGCCAGGAATCACTATAAATCACAGAGCCAGGCCTAATGTACTTCTGAATGAGTGGAATGAGTGTTCCATTCCGGTAGCAAAGTAATTCAAATTCGAAATGGATGGAGCGCAGTGATTGGGCAGACATGTAACGGTCACACAAACGAACACACAAACGAACGTACGAACACACACTAGATACACACCAAAAACATTTTTATATCTCGAAAACGAAGCATTTGCGACGGAAACGCTATAGAAGGAAAGTGTCTTAGAATTAAAAAATCTACTTAATGAACATATAATAATTGCTGGACGTTAGACGGGTGTAATACTATAATAATACCGAGTTTTTTATTCCTCGTACGCCCAAGCGCGCTAGAAATCATGGTAGGCCCAAGTGGTGGACTAGGGGAATAGGCGAGTTCATAAACGAGCGTAACAGAGCGTATAGACTTAATAAGCGGAATGGCACGGCAGCTAACTTTAATAGATATATCGAGCTTAGACGTCAGGTTAAAAGATCAGTTAGGAATGCTAAGCGTAATTTAGAGATACTTATAGCTGCGGATTGTAAACATAATCCAAAAAAGTTTTTTTGAATACGTCAATAATCGTAAGCCGATAAACGATAACATAGGCCCTCTAGTGGATGTTAATGGCGCTTTGGCTTCTGACGCTCAGGCGATGGCGGGTATTTTCAATAACTTTTTTGCTACAGTTTTTACCATAGAAGACGTAAATAATGTCCCCGACGTGGACGATATCGTTCCATTTAGTAGCGAGACTATTTTAGATGAAATAACTTTACGAGGGTGAGATTGCACATTTTATCGATAGGCTAAAAGTTAGCAAGGCTCCAGGCCCTGACGTTTTTTATCCCAGACATTTGAAAGATTTGAAAGACGTTATTGTAGGCCCCTTAACGAAGATTTTTAATCAGTCACTCGAAATGGGGATTATTCCTGAAGACTTCAAATTAGCTAACGTCGCGCCCATTTTTAAAAAAGGCGACCGCACAGTAGCTAGCAATTATAGTCCCATTAGCTTAACGTCAATTGTCGGTAAGCTATTGGAATCCGTAGTTAGGGATCGTATTATCGATCACTTAGAAAGTCGAGATTTGATTAATAGTAGTCAGCATGGGTTTCGACGCCACAGATCTTCTTTAACTAATTTGTTAGAATTTTATAACGAAATAGTGCGCGAAATACGATAGGCATAGAGCGGCTGACGTTATTTATTTAGATTTTAAAAAGGCGTCGATACAGTTCCGCATAAAAGATTAATTGCGAAGGTTAAAGCGCACGGTATACGCGGTCAGGTAGCTAACTGGTTAGAGGAATGGCTTCGTGCTAGGAGACAGAGGGTCGTTGTTAATGGTAGTGAATCGGGGTGGTTGGATGTAGGTAGCGGTGTCCCACAGGGTTCAGTGTTAGGCCCATTGCCATTCGTAATTTACATTAACGACATAGATGTAGGATTGACTAGTAACGTGTCAAAATTCGTTAATGAGGACGATAGAAATAGGCTCCAAGACGATGTAAATAAGATTATGGAGTGGACGTATAAGTAGCAGATGCAATTTAACGTAGACAAATGTAAAGTTTTGCGGTACTTACGTATTAACGGGGGGCACCACATATTGATTATTGGTTCGGTTAAATTGTAATATTATCGTTAGTTGAAAATTTCTAATACATCATATTTTTTGAATAGCAATATTTTTTAAAATATTTAGAATGATGTATTAGAAATTTTTAACTAACGAAAATATTACAACTTAACCTAACCAATCATCAATATGTGGTGGCACCCCGTTAATACGTAAGTACCAGTTTTGCATATAGGTTCTCGTAACAATAATTACACGTACACGATGGATGATAGAGACTTAGCGAGCGTTGACGAGGAAGTAGATTTAGGCGTACGAGTATCTAAGGATTTAAAAGTTAGGAACCAGTGCCTAGAGTCTTGCGCAAAAGCTAATAGGATGTTACACTTCATAGCGCGTAATTTCTAATTTAAATCGAAGGATATTATATTGCCCCTTTACAAGTCCCTAGTCAGGCCTCATTTAGAATATGCTGTTCAGTTTTGGTGCCCGTATTTGCGTGAGGATATTGCTAGGTTAGAAAGGGTTGAGCGTCGTGCCACGAAACTAATTCCGTCATTGCGCAACAAGCCTTAGGAAGATAGGATTAAAGAGTTAGACTTGCATTCACTCGAAACTAGGAGATTAAGGGGGGAGCTTATCGAAGTTTTTAAAATTGTTAATAACATCGATAACGTAAATTTTGACAAACTGTTCACTTTCGATAATAGCAATACTCGTGATAACGGATTTAAGTTGCGTGGCAGACGTTTCATTACTGATATCGCTAAAAACTTTTTTACGTTTAAAGTAATTGATAAATGGAATAATCTTCCCGCGCCCGTCGCGAACTCTACTAGCGTTAATGTGTTTAAAAACCGTCTAAATAGACATTTTAAAAATATTAACGTTGTTTAAAATAAAAAAAACAATTGACAACAGGAGCTCTGGGGGTCGTATTTTTCTTCTCTCCTCATTGCATGTCTGTAGTTTGCATGTTTGCATGGTATGATAGTGTTTGAGTTAAGAATGTGTTGTAATGCGTTCTTATTTTACTTCTTTTCATCTTTCACGCCTTTCCAGCCTAGTGGGCTGCATCCTCTACTTCCCAATGGAGTGGAGGATCGGTCTGCAACAGTTGGAAGAATGTGTTGCTTTGAGTTAAGAATGTGCTGTTCTTGAGTTAAGAATGTATTGCATGGTTTGTAAGCGTTCTTATTTTACTTCTTTTCATCTTTTTCCGGCAGAGTGGGCTCTACCACCCTATGGAGTAGAGGACCGTTCTGCAATCTTTCCTATTCTCTCCGACTATTTTACTGACTTCTCGGCAGTGGCCGGCGGATGATGATGGTGAGTCTTTTTTATCTTTTTCTGAATGAATGTTAACCCACGAGAGATAGATGTTGCTACTTACTTAACCCCTTATTCTCTTCTCTTAACCCCCGACTCTTTCCTTTCTATCGGGCTAACCTTAGAGTGGATCTTAGGCTCTTTGTTAGCCTTACAGTAGCTTCTGTAGATCTGTGGATCATTATTATTATTATTGTTTTATGTAATACATCACAAACAAAAATAATAATTTGTCTCCTGTAATACATTATTTATTTATAAATTAATAATGTCTCATTAGCTCCAAAATAGCATAAGGTTTCACATTAGTTCCGAAAGATTACAATTCTTAAGATTAGAACATTTTGATCGTGAATCTCTGACAAACGCAATTCACAAGTTCTCCTCGCTGAGTAATAATATCCAATTAACATTATATTAAACGGTTGAAGTTAGATTCTCTTCATTATTTATTAAATATTACACGTGAAACACCTCAAGTGTGCTTTGCTTTCGTTCCCACAGCGATCTTAAATGGAGAGATTCAATACTTTCATTTAGGGAAAAATTATGTTTTAGTTTTATGATCTTCATGATAATAATAATAATAATAATAATGCTTGAAATATGCAATCTCTGCACAAAATCTTAAATATGGTCGTAAGATTATAGTAAGGCAAAAAGACTCGTATTCATAATCACATTACATTTTTTTCCATGTTAAATTTGTTTACTAATATCTAAAATATGCTTGCATAGGATAAGTTCTCATAAGTCTAGATATCAAAATACTGGCTAAACCCAGTTAAACCGAATGATTCTACTTCTAGTCTCACGAGAATGCATAGTTATTAAAACATCAGCCTTATACTCTGAATAACCTGCAAAGAAATCCTGTGTGTGTGTGTGTTTTCCTTCATCAATACATCCCAAATTAGAAACTTGAATTTCTTTCAATCTTTTTTTTCCTTTTTGGTTTCCATACTAAGATTTGGCAACAATAAGAAAATGAATCTGTGTAGCAAATAGCAACATTTTATTGTATTGTAGGCCCAATACCGATACGATACTTGAAATGAGCTAGATTTTCAGTAACAACACCTGGACAGATGCGGTGTTTGCTCGAACCTGTGGCTGGAGTCAAAATTTTCACAGAAAGCCAGAACTCCTACCGATACTTCACTAGATATACAATACAGATAATCAGATGTTTTCTAAACTAAAATTATTTACAAAATAAGTATTACAGTGTCTGCTCTTACAATAATACGATGCTAGTAGGCAGTAAAATTCCTAAACGTGAAAATGGCCCAAAAGTAGGCCCTAGTCATCCTAGTTACAAAGTCCTCCACTTTGGTAGAAATAAATAAATACTTTTTTGTAAACATATTTATCACAAGGATGACCTTTGAAGTGTCCTGCCAACTGTTGTGGTGAACATTGGAATATTAGCTAATTTAATTAGCTGGATGGGTTCATCAAAGAAAGATGTAATTTATTACTTGAAATGATTAAGTATGCAGAGGTAGCTGAGCAGGTGTTGTGCCCAATTAGAGAACATTAGCTTAACATTGTTGGTAGGTAAGATACTAGGAGGTTATAAAGAATAATATTTAGGAATAATTGACTAATTTTAATTTTGTTAAAATGTTCCTGCCTTCATATGTTTGTTAACCTCAATGCTTCGATATATATATGTACAGTATATGATGCAGGAAGGAGGGGCCAAGTGCGAAACTTCGAGGCTGCTGAAAACTATACCTTTTTTGAAAGGTTTTGTACTGTATAAGATGCATGTATTTGTAGTGAGGAATAGATAGAGAAGCGTGTGCTTGAGAGTATGCTGAATTGTTCATAGGTAAATAAGAGATGGAAAAAGATTAGGTAAGGAGCACAGTGGTGGGAGAAACGGGGTTTAAGCACTTCCTGTCCTGTGGTTGAAGACGCCTACAATCTCCTCCTTTTATATAATATGTCTTTAGACTTGACTTGTGTAAATATGCATGGCTAGTTATTAATTTTACGTTTTAAATACATGTGTAAAAAACGTATGGTGGATTATATACATATATTGATTTTGAAAAAGTTTTATTATCAACGTTTTGTACAGAAACTGTTTTTTTTTGTATGAGATCTGTGAACACAAAAGTAATAAAGCTCTACCAGTTTATTCGTGCAAAGATGTATAACTGTATGTTTGAGATTACAAAAATTGTGGATTGGATCAGCTATGTACATGTAAATGGTATGTACATGTAAATGGTATGTACATGTAAATGGTATGACGCGAATGAAAAGTGAAAAGAATGGATTATTACGAGAAAAAATAGGAAGCTGCCAAAAGATGCTACATTAGAGAAGAATTAATTGAAGAAATGTAAATAGGTGCTGTACAGTGTACATGTACAGAAAGAATCTCGATTAAAAATGGTATACCCTAAGAAAACCCAACAACCAGTTTTCTTTCAGTTGGATATATTAAAAATAGTATTTTTAGCACAACCTTACCTATCTTTTTATTGCGTTATATATATATATTATATATATATATATATATATATATCTTCCTTCGCCAAAACAATTTGTAGAATTGGTTCTGCACTTTTCCGTAAGAAATACAACAATGGTTACGACTCGTAGATCTAAAACTAATTGTATAATAAAGACTAAGAAAATAATTTAAGATAGATAGTTAATAATAATAATAATAATAATAATCATAATAATAATGTTTTTGTGGATAATTAGAGGTGGAAAACATATTTGATGGATGAATAATTAAAACATTAGTTTATCCGCTTGATAAAATATTTGAGTTCAAAATTGGAAACGTATGAGTTATTCCTATAATTGAAAAATAGATGTAATTTATTTTAATTTAGTTCATATTTCTATTATTCTAATTTCATATAATACCAATATTAATTCAGAAATTTGTATAAGTGTTGAATCGTAATTAATCTGAATTTTGCTTTACGTAACATCTATATTTAACCTAAAGAAAGAAATGAATGTATTCGTTTAACTATATGGTAAAAATGGCTCCTGGAACACAACACAAGTTGCTGTATGTTTTGAGGTCCATACATACATTTTTTTAAAGTTTTCATTTCTATTGTTTAAGGGTATAAGGTTCAAAAGTTAGTGTCAAATTCTGTAGTCCTAACGGGGCCACGAACACGACGGAACGCTGCGTAAAAAGTGCCTTTTTTCGTACTCGAATGTTTGTTTGTTTGGTTTTGTTTGGTTTTGTCTGTTTTTTAATTTTATTTTTATAAATTTTTATTTTTATTTATTTTTGCCTTTTTTAATTTTATTTTTGAATTTTTAATTTTTTAATTTTTAATTGTTAAAATTTTTTTATTTATTTTTTTCTCATGAAAGACCATGAAAGTCACCTTATAAAGCGGGGACCGTCATGAAGGACGGTGATGGGGAAAGTTTCAAATTGATCCACTTTCCTCTCCCCAAACGAGGGCATACTACTCATGACATCTGATTTACCAAAGTCGATAACGTGGGCGTGGCAAAACTAAATATTAACCAAAAAATAATAAATAAAGAAATAAATAAAATAACCTCTTTCGAAGGATAAAGTTAATCAAAACTCGATAAAGAAAGTAGGCGAGAAATATGTCTATAGTTTATTATAGTTACCCTTTAATGATGGGTTGAAAATGTAATGATACAATCTAAACAGGAAAGAAGGGCCAATGGCAAGCGCCGGAAAAATTACCCTCCTCCATAGAAAGAGAAGAAGAGAGCCGAAATGAAGGTCTGAAAGAGTGGAGGTCATAGAAAGGGGAAAGATGTATTAAGAAAGATTGTTTCAGGGTTGACCGGTTGAGTAGATGAAATACTGAGAATACCGATTAACTCTTCCATTAGAGAATTGGACAGAAAAGGGGATGAGAATGTGTTGAAAGTCTGTTACTGCAAGTGCTCCTTAAAGGAAGAGGCATGCATTTGAAAAGTTCAGAAGAGCAGTGTCCGTTATAATGGCAAGAGTAAAGAGAGAGTGGGTCAACACTGCAAGAGAGAGGGATTGAAGACAGTCAGTAATAGGCGGGGAATTGATGAGACAAAAACCGTTCATTTCACCCAGACAAGTAGAGCTGTGTAGGGTGAACCACCCCACACATGAGAAGCGTACTCCATATAGGGATGGACAAGACCCATGTACAGAGAGAGCAACTAAGTTGGGGGTGAAGAAACTGTGGAGCAGGTACAGTACAATTAATCTCTTAAAAGCTTTTTTAGAAATAAAGTATACGTGATCTTTTCAGGAAAGATCACGAGAAAAGGAAACATCAAGAATGTTAAGAGAAGAGGAAGGGATTGAATTGTATATTGTTGAAGATAAGGGGATAGTCGTGTGGAAGATTGGGACGAGTAGACAGATGAAAGAATTGAGTTTTTGAAGCATTAAAAACCCCAAGGTTTTCTCTGACCCAATCAGAGATAGTAAAAAGATCAGAGGTCAGGTGCCCCATAGCCGTTTCACACGAAGCATGGAATGACTGTTGAGAGGGATGCCTTGTCAGGCGCGGATACAGGGGGAGGGTGGCGCGAAGGCTTAACTCCTCTAACTTTAACGTGAATGACATCTCGTATTCTAATAATTAATAATTTTTAATATTACTGTATAATATTATATAATATTGGGCTGGCAATATTTACATGATACCGATATGACAAGTCCTAAATCCCCGCCACCCCACCTGTATCCGCGCCTGATGGTCAAGCGGGTGAACAAATGAATAGCGGAATCATCGGCATAAGAGTGGGTAGGAAAGAAAGTGCGACTTAAAAGATCACTGATAAATAAAAGGAAGAGAGTGGATGACAGGACAGAGCCCTGAGGAACACCACTATTAATAACTTTTAGAGAAGAACAGTAGCCATCTACGTACAACTGCAGCTATAGATCGGCCAGAAAGGAAATCTGAGATGGGCACAGGTAGAAGGATAGAAACCGAAGGAAGGAGGGCAGTTTCGAATTTTAGGATTTGTGCTAGACTCTATCAAAAACTTTTGATGTCTTACGCAACAGAAAAGGTTTCATCGAAACCCCGAAAAGAGAATGACCAAGAGTCAGAGATATGCTAGAACATCACCAGTAGAGCGTCCTTTGCGAAACCCATACTGACGATTTGAAAGAAGATTGTGAGAAGAGAGGTGTTTAAGAAGTAGAAGTGGCAACACTTTCTCTGATGTGCTCCAAGTTTTTTACAAATGTTAAAGGATTTGTTATTGATTGTGTCGATTTTTGTTAATTGAGATTATTATAGTACAGGGTGTTCGGAAAGTCACTGTGCACTTATATTTATTTAATAGCATACAATAGTATAACATTGCATATATGATAGAGGTTATGGATGGGACCATCAGAACTTATAAAAGGTGTTGAAAGTGATGTCCTTTAACAGCAATACAGGCCTGGACCCGTCTTATTTTATTTTGAAACACCTTTGTCAGTTCTTCTTTTGAAATGGACCTTATGTACGCAGTTATTGCAGTTTTCAGGTCATCAAGCGTGAGTGGACGATCTCGATTATATAAGTGCAAAGTGACTTTCCGAACACCCTGTATAAATAGCTCTATTCCTATGCTTTAAGCTTAATTTAACTGGGTATTTGGAGAGATCTTGGGGTTCATTCAATGCAAGCCCAACATTTTGGTTGATTAGCCTAGGCCCCCCCCATTAGCCATTCCATGGAGGGAATAGCCGAACTTAGATCTTAAAGTTTTTAACTGAGTTAAAAAATAGTATTTAAGATGACTTTAGACTGTGACTGTAAGGCTTGTAAGAAGGAAGTTAAGGAAGGGGTAAGGCTGTAGCATGTGAGAATTGTGATGATTAGTATCGCTCAGTCTGTATCAAAATTACAGAACAAATGTACAGGGGTATGAAGTCACCAAATATTTTGTGGTTTTGCAATAAGTGTTTAGCTGAAGTTAGGGACATGCTCAAGGCAAGGTTTAAGAAAGCGGCTAGCTCAGAGTCTAGTGGGCCTAAGTTATGATCGATAGTGTAGCTAGTGGGATTAATGTAACAATTAGGACAAAAACTGAATCTAATACAGGAAATATAATGTGAGATGTAGTGAGGTTGAGACTAAGCCTGGCTCTAGTGTTAGAGACAGGGATGCAGGCTAGTAGGGTGTGTCACTTTTGGACTTTTTTTGAAAAGTTATGGTGCTTACCTCTTATATTGTGACAAATTGACCAAAAACCATGAATAAATAAAAAAAAGACAATCGGGTAATATTTAGGGTCCCCGCCCCCCCATTTGAAAAATAAGCCCCCTATTCACACAAAAAATGGTGATTTTTGGAGATATTTTTGGTCATAGTTTCCTTACTAATCATCGTATTTCAAATATTTTGCTACCAAAATGTAGAGAATAATAATGTGCTTCAATCTGAATAGTATTTATTAAATTTTTTATATCTCTTTAGTCATTTTGATGCATTTTCTAAGAGAAAAATGCTGCTGTTTTATATCTTTGGAAGATCTGAACTGCAATAAAATATTATCTTATATACTTTGGATGTCACCGCCATCCATAGAGTATCATCTCACTGCAGCTCTGCGGCGATGGGCTTTGAAAATATAAATCAAAAAAGCAGATGGGCTTAAGTGAGCAACACTTTTTTGGTTTAGAGATTCAAAGTGGGAACAACTTTGCACATGTTTAGTAGATTAAAATTAGTAAATTTTGCAAAAAAGAAAATGAAAACTGTAGACTGTAGACTTAAATTTTTATTAATCTAAAAAAATATGCAAAGCCCCATCGTTTTTTTTATTTTTTATTATGAAATACAAACACAAAACAATTTTAATCAAATAGAAACAAAGTGCTATTCTTGAAATTATAGTGAAAAATTGTAAATGAAATGAAATTATAAATGGAAAGAAATTACAAATTCAAGAGACCTTGTTTGGAAAACTTTGGGAAAACACGCCTGTTTTCTTCTACAACTTGAAGCAATGCCTGAAATTCACCTTCATCCCAACATGAGCCATGAAAATCCTGCAAAAGTTTGATACCCCTTTCTTCAGTGTCATTAACAACCTTAGTTGAAGAGAGTATTCTCTTCATCCGTTGAAAATCATTGTTGCTGTCCCACGTTACAGCTGGAGTCCTTATCCAATCTCTTGTTGAACCAAGGACTTTGAATACAAACCATGAGTTTTGGACCAACTAATTGCTGAATTTTAATTCGTTCTTTTAGGATGGGAAATATCGGCTTACCCTGTTTGAATTCTGGTGGTTGATTGAAAGAGGAAAGTTTTTGGCCACCTTGTCCTTTTCACTATGAGGTAAATCTCCAAAGAGAGAAAGGGTTACAAGTTCTTCAGATAGGTACCAGTAATGACCTTTTAGAGTGTTGAGGGCAGCTTCCGCTACTTCCATGTCAATCTTTTTGTACTGAACTAATTCGTTGTATAGGAGGTCATTTTCAGGAGCCTCAAGTGGGTTGGTAACTGATAGCCAGTACTTCGAGTAGATCAGCGATGTAAAGAAGCATACTCTTTCCAGCTTTTTTATTGTAACATTATCATATCCGGCTTGGTCTGAAAATGCTAACATCTTATTCGTATACAATATGACAGCCATCCATCTGGCTTGATCCAGTGTATTCCTCTGGCAGGAATTTCTCCTAAAACGAGCATAGTTGTTTCAGATACCTCTTTGTAATCATCCCTGGGAAGGCTCTGGTTATCTTTGAGCAAATCTGTCATAAAATCTATGACGCATTTTTTCAGGTCCTTGAGATGTCTGTCATTGATAGATAGCTGTTTGAAGGGTTGCTTAGTATCTAGCTTCTCTCATATAACATCTCTGAAGGTCTTGAAAGATCCGTTTTGGGGTGAAGTAGATTTTTCAAATACCTTTAGATACACTGCTGACAAAACTCGTTCTGCCATATGGTGGCGACAAGCGAGCCATAATAACTTTTTTCCAAAGAGGTCTTCCAGTACTTTACAAGCCCCTTTTATCCAACCAATATTGGATGAAGTAGTATCGAATACCATATTGTGCTAAAAACAGTACAAGCTTGTGTCGATCCAGTTGAGACACCGATATCGGGTATCGAGAGAAGTTTCTCAACATTCTCTCCCGATATAAGTATTGCCAATCGATCCTGCTTTCCTCCTGAAACATTCAGTATCATTTTGCTGTCCCAGTGGACTACACAATATTGAGGTGGGTTGAACGACTCTTTAATAGTGTCAGCAGTAACTTTCGTCGACTTCTTCGCAGCTCGCGCAGAAGTACTTTTCGATAATGACACTTCTTAAATCTAGCCCACATTCAGCTGCTACCACAGATGCAAATGTCGAGCGTTGTCCGAATGATAGTCCTAAACGATCAGCTGTATTAGATATTAATGTTGACTGTAGTAACTTAGGACGTTTTGATGGGTCTGGGCTCGGAGTAAAATCATCTTCACCATTACTTGAGTCCACTGACTCGCCTTCAGATGATTCAAGTTTGTGCGTCTCTTCTTCTAATGCCTTTCGCTCTTTTTCTTTCAATTTTCTTCGTTCTTCACCTTCTATTCTAGCAGTCTTTTTGGTCAGTTTGGCTACATAAGCTTTCCCAATCGAAGCCAGAGAATATATTCCAGCACTTCGCTGATCTTCCAAAAAGCGAAGATCCTCATTCTTCTGTTGTATAATTCTCAATGTATCATTTTGGATCTCATTACATACATTTTCAGTTGATATATCAAATAAGTTATCTAAACGAGACAGAAAAGATGTTTTGTGGGTTTCATAACATTTCTTCATATTTTTACCCAACTTCTCATGCTCTTTTATCAAATCCCACAACATTTTTTTGGGACCTTTCTGCTTCCTAACGGATTTTGATGGTATGCCAGCCATAATTCACACCTTTTCTACCTTATCTAATACTCTCAAAATATTTTCTTCCTTTGACACATTGTCGCTTTTCATTTGATCCCTTCTCAAGAAGAAAAAATGACTGAGAACTTCACTATTCGTTGGAAGCATGCTTCTTTCTCTTGCGCATGTCTTCCACTAACTTTCCCAATAAAGAATCATATTTTCTTAGGTCTGTTTTTAATATTGGCTTACTGTTAGCCAATATTTTCTTAGGTCTGTTTTTAATATTGGCTTACTGTTAGCCAATATTTTCTTAGGTCTGTTTTTAATATTGGCTTACTGTTAGCCATGACTATTGACTAATTTTAATAAACTATGAAATTAAGCAAATCTATAATAGAATTCTGAAAGAAAAGCAAATTTATCATACATTTGGTTATATTTGCATACTTTTTGTAGATAAAACCGGAAATACTGTAAATAAATGTTATAGGAAATGAAAACAGAGGGAAAAATTTCATAAGGTCCACTCAAATATCAGCACCGTATACAACTAAAATAGTTTTAAAACGTTCACAATAAGAGGATACCGTTATTCTCTACATTTTGGTAGCAAAATTTTTGAAATACAATGATTAGTAAGGAAACTATGGACAAAAATATCTCCAAAAATCACCATTTTTTGTGTGAATAGGGGGCTTATTTTTCAAATGGGAGCGGGGACCCTAAATATTACCCGATTGTCTTTGTTTTGATTTATTCATGGTGTTTGGTCATTTTGTCACAATATAAGAGGTAAGCACCATAACTTTTCAAAAAAAGTCCAAAAGTGACACACCCTAATGCAGGCCCAAGTAAAATTAAGACTATGCCAAGTGTTAGTGATGAGGATGCAGGTTTAAGCAAAGTTAGGTCTGATGAATGCCATAAAGTCAAAGGTCATTCAAGGAATAGGATTAGAGAGAATAGTAATCATGTTGTAGCAATAAGTAACAGGTTTCAGATACTAGGGAATTTAGATGAAGCAGTACAGTGTGAATTTACCATGGTTGGGGACTCGAGCATTGACGAGCAAAGACGAGCATTGCGGTGGTGTGGGAGCAATTCTGGGCCCATTGCTAGACGTCTCGCATGTAAGCCACTTTCCATAAGTCTCCTTTTAATGGTTTGCTCCGATACACTGACGTCTCGAGACCTTTCCAGCTCATTGCGGACGTTTGTGGCATTCAAGCGACGATCTCGCAAAACACTCAAGACGATGAAACGATCGTCACGGGCAGATGGATGTGCAGCGCGACCTTCCAGATCCTGGTCTTCGGGTGTACTCTCCTGTTTTCACATAACGTTGGTAGACACGTCGAATCGTTGTTCTTGGAATTCCTAGCGCATCGGCGACGTAACGCTGGCTCCGACCATCTTCAATTAGGGCGACGACTCTTGCGACGTTCACGGCACTCAAATCCATTGTAAATGTCCAATTCTGAAACCCAAAAGAATTAGAAGTCTATCTATTACTAAACGCAAATGCCTACTCCCACTAGTGGAAGAAAAAAGTGTCACTAGCAGTCTAAGAGCAACTGAATGTCAAGACTGTCGAATTCTTAAAAGAAGTCGAACATTCGTTACAGCTAGTGTGTTCGCAGCTGACGTTGTTTTGTCTCGTTATTTGATTGCCTCATAGATATATTTTCGAATTTTAAAACGTTTATAAACAGAAGATTGCCCACTTTTTGGCTTTTCGCGATATTCCAAGTGGGCCGATTTTTCTGCCGCTCAGTGTAGTAACAAAGAGTCATTGAGAGAAATATTATTTAGAAACGAAGAATCTTTTGTATTGAGGCAGCATCATAAATGTATGTGTAAAAATGAATAATTCCTGTATGATCTTATATTCAATTATTGATTTTTACATAGTGAGTTATTTGTTGTTAAATTCATACACACATGTACAATTTAGGGTGCATCAGCCTATAAGGGGTGAAATTTCGAACTTCGGATATTGATTCGGCCCTATGATATTATGGTTACAATCTCCAACAAACCTTCAGTGTCCACGTTTCAAGCTGTTCTGACAATATTTAGTGGGTCCACCTCGAAGATGAAAATTTGACAATTGTGGAATTTTATGGTTTGACTAGAAAATCTTGTGTAAGCGCTGTACATTTTGTTTGAAAAAAAAATTGTAAATGTAGTTAGTTTTAGGCAAGTTTTAGCCTCAATTCATGAAATTATCTGTCTTTTTAGACTTTTTTGTATTATTCTGAGAATCATGAAGTGAGTTACCAGGATGCGGGACGAGGACCCAACTTGCCAAGCATCCCACCGACCACCTCCACCTATTAAAAATGGTATTTCATGATAAAATACTTGTAAAATTGATTTATTGCTTATTGATATCTTAATTCTTCTTCTTTGTCCTTTTTTCTTCTAAAACAGATGATAAAGAAGTTTGTCTCTTTCTCAGATTAGGAGTGGCTTTTCTGTCAGCTTCTACAACTTAGAGAACATTTGAAGATGTTCTTCAGTCCTTGCAGCCTCATAAAAGTCACTGCATAGTTTTACTGCCCTCTCAGAGCCATCATTTATGACATTTATAGCCAAAAGTTTTCTTTGGAAGATATAAATGATGCTGTTGTTTCCATTCAACAATCTCAACCATTAAAAATCATAGTCTAACTGTAGTGAAGAGAATATGAACCATGAGTTTTTGTCAACCAAGTCAGCTAGTGTGGTTTCCGATCGTAGATTGGTAGGGAAATTAGGCTTTCCAAAACTAGATCCATGTCTACCTTCTGGAACCACTGTCTCAATCTTGTGTGGTTTATAGGAAAGTAGATGGTTTGTGTAGCACGAAGTTCATTTTTTGGAACCAAATCGCTGAATAATACAAGAGGAATCATCTCTGATGAAAGGTACCAGAGATGACGTTTCAAAGATGTTAGAGCACTTTTTGCTATTTGCTTGTTTACTTCCTCGTATCTAAGAAGCTTTTTGTAAAGCTGCAAATCGTGCCATGGTGCATCAAAAACTGAAGAGCAGGTCATCCACCATGGGTAGTAAATCAGTGAAATGAAGGTTGCAAAGTCTCTTAGTTTCAGAATTTGTTGCTTGTTTGTGATTGTTACTGAAGGTAGTTTCGAGATATTATCTTCTAGTAATGCAATTTTTAGAGCATATATTGCTTTACTCATCCATCTGGCTCTATGTATACTGTAACACCAGGTCGCTGAAGGGTTATATCCTTATCACTAGGTCCTGCATTTAAGTATAACACAACTAAGTCAGAAAATTGTTTGTAGTCATATCGTGTATGTTGCTTTTCTATATTACTTATTTGAATTGCATAATCAGTCCATTCCTAAAGAATCTCCTGGACAGCTTTGGAGTACTGATTGAAGTCAATTTTTTCAATTTTTCATCCTTGGAAATCCACTGAAACTTTTCTCAATCTGTTAAAGACATTAATTTCTGGTCCACTCGAAGTTTCTACTTTCATGTCCTGAAACACATGACTCATAATAACTTCACCAACATGATGCCTGCATGCAGACCATAATAAAGGCCGTCCAATCTCTTGTTGGATAGTTATGCATGCAGCGCTCACATGTCCCGTGTTGATTGCTGTAGTGTCGAAAACCAAGTTCACTATTGAATCGGAGCAGTTCCACAATTTCAGTAGCTTCATAACTTCTTCAGTCAAGTTTTTCCCAGATTGGCCACTGCCACCAGCACTAGGATGATATGATGGAATACCAAGTAGTTTGAGATCCATTGAATTTCCAACTGATACGGCTAATCGTTCTTCTGTAACATATTTATCCTGCAGAGTAGAAATTATTTTCGAATCCCAATGAAGAGAGGCCAATTTAGGAGGATTCCAGGATTTTTTAATGGAACTTGAAATTTTTTGGGCTACTTCGCGTCTTGTTCTATCAGCTGTAGCATATGAAGTTGCCACTGCCTTAGTGTTACCACCACATTCTTCAACAAAAGCTTTTGTGAATGCAGCCTGTTATGCCGGAGTCATTTTCATTCTTGATGCCAAAGAAACAAGTTTCGGTCTTTTTAGAATGTCATGAGGAATGATAGCTTGAGTACCTAAACAGACTGTTGACTGTGTGGATTTTCCATCTTTTTCAGCTTCATCATTAGCTTCTGACTCACTCTCAATGGTAGTTGTATCGCTTGTGCTACTGCTTTCTAATTCAACATAACTGCAAGAAGCTTCAGTGTCTCTAAATTCCTTTTCTTTTCTCGCATTTTCTTCACATTTTCGAAAATTAATGCGCTTCATTTTGGATGCTAAAGTTTGATCATGAGCTCCAAAAGAAGCAATTCTATCCCCTTGCATAGATTGAAGAAATTGTATATCTTCTGGATTACTCATAATTTTTTTGGCATTTTTAATCCACAGTGGAAAAGTCATTTTAAGTTGCATTTCCATATCTTCTAGTCTTGTCTTTGTACTTTGTAGCTCTCTTCTTTTCAATGGAATTTCTCTCAGTTTCGCATTCTTTTCTGACAACAAAATTATTTTCTCACATGCTTTTTTCTCAGTAATCATTGGTATGTTGGCTTTATTGTAGAATGGTTGAATTTCTGTTAAAACAATTTTAGCTATATCTCGCTTAGTTCTTCTCTCTTTTAGACCCTGTTGCTGGTGAAATAGGAAACATTTAAGAACTTGTTCACTTGTTGGCAAGCGACATCCACAATCTTTGCATCATTATTTGTGATGCCAGGACCTAATCCAAATATACAGGGTTTTTTTCGTGTTTTTACATCAACTTTATCTGCACCACTTGAACAAGTTTTACCACTAGAAGTGGCTTCACTGGCTTTACCACTATTATCCATTATATCATATATCAACTATTATCACCAACATATATCAAAAATTGACCTGTAATAGAAACAGATTAATATTAAAGTAGTCTACATGCCTGAAAATAAAAAAATAGCTATAGGTATTTCATGATGGCAAATGATGTTTATTAATAGTAGCTATGGCTTAAACACAAGCAAACTAAACATACTAGGCCTATAGTACCTTAAGGATCATTCAATTCAATAAAATAAAGGTATATGTGAAAAAAATAATTTAAAGCAATTTATCTCAAAAATTGTCATTTTTGTAAAAGTTTAGGAGCTAGGTGGACCCAGTAGATATTAATCAATTGACCTGAAATTTTGCATGTGAATTTTTTTTAGGGAATGTAACCATAATAACGTAAGGCCAAATCAATTTTTGAAAGTTGCCATTTTTTATGCACCCTAAATTGTACATACGTTCACATGTATTTTTTTTTTTGTCTTTTTTTTTTAAATTAAGTAATTTCTCGCGATCTCATGTTTATACGAGTGTTCGAATTTTGCTGACCACAGCGGAAGCGAAATGTACTTATAAATTTATGTTTATTAATAATATTAGTATTTTTTTTTATTATTTTGTCATTGGGATAAATTTTAAAGTTGCTTCCTATTTTTGCCAAATAAATATAATTGGTGACGTATTCTTTTCTTAATCATTTTTTAGATTAGATGCATTCTCTTTTCGTTATAAAAGATGGAGTCATGTTTTTGCCTTAAATCTTTAATTTTTATCTTAATATAAGAATGCATAGTCCAATTTCCGTTTCTAATTAACGCGGCGGATCAGGAAAACAACAGATCTGAAATTACGCGGTTTAAGCTAAAAATATGGCTTCCTCTTCCATATCCTTGTTTATGTTTAGCCAGTGTCACAACAAAAAAGATTACTTTATTTTTAACTATTATGCAAAAATAATACAGCCTTTCAACATTTAATAATGATGATAGTAGAAACGGGGTACATAAACCCCAGTAAAGTTATCCATATTCATTCAGAAGTCAATTCAGAGGCTGAGCACTACCTGTAAATATTAGTAGTAAAGTACAGTAAGAAGTCGTCTTTATCTTCTCCTTCGAGTCTTACTCTCTTTAGAAAACTTAGTCATTAAACCTTCCCGATCCATTATAAGAAGAATCGAGGAACTTAGAAAGAGCTTAGTCTTAAACAGAGCGAAACATAATTTCCCGATACAAGAAGCATCAGGAAATCTTCAGCAAAGTTAGTAAGTTTTCACGGAGTCCTCCGAGCCACTACAGAAGAACTCGGAGAGTATTATAGAAGACACTATTGTAAGTAATATCCGTTGCTGCCTCTTAAACCATAACCCCCGTCGATTCCGAACGAACCCAGGGCCATAGACGGAGGGGTTAACAACTGGAGACCCTTTCACCAGGATTTTCCCAACTGGTAACCTCTGCATCCAGGATTCTTCCAGTCTTCCAGACCCTGGAACTAGGATCAACATGTAGTTGACCGTCGTGTCACGACTTCTAGTTCGTCACATCCACCCTTGAACTGGTGTGTCACGACTCCAAGTTCTCCACGCCTAGTTTTCATCCAAGAACAAGTGGCCAGCAAGACACGTCTTCAGGACACGTCTCCAAGGATTTCGCCGTAAGGAATTTTGTTAAGTACAAAACTCTTTTTTTAAAGTAATTTCTAAACATTTGAAAATTCAGTATTATTAACAGTTAATAATTAGTATTGAGCCAGAATTTCCAGTATTATAGTATAATTTTATTTAATGTACCAAGCATAGTATTACCGTACCTTCACGTACATTCAAGTGAAATCTTGTTTACATTTTTTTATTATTATTTTGTTTGCAATTTTTTCAAATTCTCCCCTAGTTAGGCAAATTATTGTGCATTTATTTAATGTGTATTTTTTAGATAGAGTAGTTAGGAAAACCACTCAAGTGATCATTCCATAAATTAAGATCGGTCAAGCAGACCTAATTAGAACACATTAATAGTACCTTCACATATGAGCGATTCAGATGGTGCGCTTTCTGACATCGAAAATTTACCTACACCCATTTTTCCACCTACCCCGCGCCCTTCAAACATACTCCCAAACACACAAACTTCAGATCCAGAACAAGCCAATATGTCTCAGTCTCAAATCCCCGCCCCAGCGTACATTAACTTAGGTAGATTAGTAAACCTTCCCCGTACTGTCTTAATTTTTAAGGGGACCATAGATAATTACTTTGTTGAACCACGCGTAAGAGTTTGGATTGAATCTTTAGAACAACATTTCTTACGCGAAAACATTACTGATGATGATATAAAAATTAGGGGAGCAAAAAAGATTTATCGACCCGAAAGAAGGGAACGCTCATGACAGTCACCTACGTCCCATCGATTAGCGAAGCTACCACATGGGACAATTTTAAACAAAACTTATTATAATTTTTTAAAGAAATAACACTTGCACAACCCTTAGCCACGTTAGAAGCAGTCTTCCAAACTAAATGAAAGAAAGAACATGAAGATTTAAATAATTTTATCGCACGAACACATAAACTCGTAGGAGAAGCCCTCCTCGCCGCAGAAAATGCATGTGGCATTACTTTCACGTCAAAACAAAGAAACCTTATAGTAGCAACAACAATTTACCAAAACCTACCCGGAGCACCTAAAAAAAAGTTTCAGGAGTTTTTAAATGTTGACAAACCTGTAAGTATAGCTATAAATAAAACACGGGAACATTACCCAGATTTAGCAAACCAGAACTACCGAAAGGGTAGAGAAACCCCCGTACATTATATTCAGCAGCAGCAACCACAACACCAACAGCAACAGCAACAACTCTATAAATCAAGGCCAATGCAGGGAACACCACCCCAGAAACAAGCCCCCAAACCCAGAATACACGCCCTCCTCCACAGTGTTTTAACTGCGATAGTTTTGGGCACATGATAAGTCAGTGCACCTATCCCTCTTATTGCTCTCACTGTCACGAACATGGTCATCGCCTTGGCGATCGCCAAAAACGTGCCGATAAAGCCCCTGTAGGTTATAGGCCCCACTTCCAGAAATCGAACCCCCAACGTTCCCAAAAGTCCTCCAATCCCAAGAAACCAGTCCATTCCCAAGTTCAGTAAAACCACCAACCCAATAGATTACGACCACAGGGTCAATCACATTATTACCCCATGTACAGACCCCAGTACAATCAACAAGGTCGGATAGTTCGGTACGTAGAAGTACCCGCAGAGGAATCATTTTCCTCAGATTACAGTTTTCAAGAAAACCCTCCAGCATATGGTGATCCCATAGAATACATCCCAGGTCCTCCCATAGAAGATACTTCGAGCCCTTTTTTAGACCCCACTTTGGAGGCGGCAGTTCAACCTCCTCCCTCCTAAATTACAGTAATGAACCCAGATACACACATCAGTTCAGCCAGTTTCAGTTCAGCCAGTTTCATTTCAGCCCAACCGAGCATATAACAGTAGCACTTTATGAGAAGGTTTGTTTCCTAGCAAAAGTAGTCGACAGTCAAGGAAAGTTATTAGAGTCACAGCGTACTCTGATTACAGAGAAAAGTCATTTCAAAAGAGATGTTCTTATTGCCCAAGTCCTTAGCCAGAGTCAGAATTCAGCTATCCCTGTCGTTTGTTTAAACAAAGGAAACCCCTATAGAATTAACTTCAAATCAGAAAATAGGAACTGTTTTCCACAGTAGAATAGATTCAGATTTTCTCCACCAGTACATAAATCGTGGTTTCCAGTTCCTTAGAGTTAAACCCTTCAGTATTAAAAGAAGAATATAAGAAATGTCTGAACACTCCCTTCAGGAGTCACCAGCCTTACAGGATCCCAAACTAATGGAATCACTTCTCAATTTCCTGATAAGAAATAGAGATGTGTTGCCCTAAAAGGAGATCTCTGGGCGAACTAATTTGGTCCCTTTTGACATCAAGCTGGAACCCAATTCCAAACCATTTTCATTCCTCCCTATTGGGTTACCACATTCCTAATTAGTCACTATTGAGGAACACATCACGAACATGTCGGAGCAGGATGTCATTCAGCTTTCAGCTAGTCCCTGTCCGCTCCTATGATTCTTGTCTCCAAAAAGGACGGAACATCTCGCCCTTGTATAGATTTTAGAAGCCTGAACCATTACCATCCCAGACGTTTCCCGATTCCAAACTTGCAGAAACATTCTGAACGTAGGAAAAGCGAACTTTTTTTCATCCTCGATTTAGCATCTGGTTATTGGCAAATGGAGGTCAGCCCCCAATCTCGGGCATTGACTGCTTTCTCCACTAACCGAGGCTATTACAAATTCCAGGTTTTACCTTTCGGAGTCCGAAATGGGCCCGCTAATTTCTCTAGGTTGATGAATATAGTCCTTTCCGACCTATTAGGTGTTGAAGCTCTCGTTTATCTTGACGATATCATCGTTTACAGTGCGGACATAAAAACACACTTTCAACATCTTCAGAATGTGCTATCCCGCTTGAGAAAAGCACACTTAAAACTGAAACTTGCAAAGTGCAACTTTTTACAAGAGTCCCTGGTATACCTAGGATTCCTACTATCATCCACAGGAATTAAACCTGATCCAGCCAAACTCGAAGCACTGGAAAGGTACCCTGTACCCAAAACCATCGACGACGCTCGTGCATTAATTGGTTTTGTCGGATTCTATTGGAATTTTATTCCCCAATTTTCAAATATTGCTAAACCCATTATTAATTTGTTCCAGAAAAATGCTAAATTTAACTGGGAATCCGATCACGAACATGCTTTTGAAACTCTAATTGGTAAACTAACCTGTCATCCTCTCCTTCAATATCCTGATTACACAAAACCCTTTGTTATAGCCACAGATGCTTCCTCCTATGGACTAGGAGCCGTCCTATTACAGGACGTAGATGGTGTGGAATTACCCATTGCTTATGCCAGTCAACTTCTCTCTGCACCTGAACGGAATTATTTCAGTACAGACCAGACGGATTATCGAGACTCAAGTCCGACTCCCAAGTGAATAAAATAGGAATTCTTCGTGTGTTCTACTACGAGTGTCTGCAATACTCCCAACAACAGGACCAACACACCCAAAACCTTCGGGCGCCCCTGGAACAAAAGGAACCATCGAAGGTAAAAGAACAGTACAACCTCAAGGATGGGCTCGTACATTTTCGGAACGAAGATGGAAACGACCTCGTGGAGATACCAAAGAATCTCGTCGATATAGCCATTGGGCTTTGTCACGACTCACCTTTGTATGGCTACATGGGGCCGGATCGCACCATCAAGAGTCTTCTGGAGCGATACCATTTTCCCGAAATGAACAGAAAGGTACATGAATACATCGCTGAATCTCCATCGTGTTTAAAACACAAAGGCAACGTACCATCTACAGCTCCTATGCATAAATATCCAGTATGCCAAAGGCCCTGGCAAAGAACTGGAGTGGATATACTGGGACCATTCCCCAAAATATCAAAGGGAAACCAGTACATCATTGTGTTTACAGACCACTTCTCGCGTTACAGCGAAGTAGCTGCCATTCCAGACCAGACCTCAGGAACTGTGGCCAGAGCCCTAGTGGAACGCGTCATCCAGAATCATACTACTCCTTCCATCCTAATTTCGGATAACGCTCTTAGTTTCACGTCCAAACTGTTCGAATCACTCTGTAACATGTTTAAAATTAAAAACACACATTGTGGCATACCATCCGCAGGCAAACGGCTTAGTGGAAAGGCACAATCGAAAGATCTTAGAAGCCCTTCGCCACGTTGTCGATGCGTCCTCCCGTACATGGGACAATTCCCTTCCCATGGTACAAACAGCCATCAACAATGGCTATAATGTATCCATCGGGGACACCCCTCATTTCGTCCTCTATCACTACGATAAGCGTCTACCTTTTGATTTGCCCGACCAAATCGACCCGGCAGTTCTAACATCTTCCGAGATGGCAGAAGCAAATCAGCAACTAGCTGAACGATCTTTCAAAATTTTTGACATAATCTGCTATGCCCTAGACCAACGAAACCAACAGATGGAGCAAGAGCAACATAGGCGTCATCCCCGTCAACGGACTATAATCGTCGGTATGCGATGTTATCTGAAGAGCGTGAAACCTCCAGGTGCTCATCGCAAATTATACCCAAAATGGGATGGCCCATATAGGATTATGAAAAACCTCGGAAAAAATCGTTATGAAATCCTCAATGTCCGAGATCATTCCAAACTAAATATCATTCACGCTGACAATTTGAAGATAGCTGCCGAACAACACCTTCCCAAAAAACAGCTGCCAGGTGTTCGAACCGCCTATCCTTCGAAAGGTCAAGGTGTTAACAAATCGAGCAGGGATAAAAAAACTGAAGTGGTCACCGCGGGAACCACTACCCATAACGAAGATTAGTACTTCGTAATACCACCAGTACTCGAGCCAATCTCTGAACAAGATGAGGCCCCAGAACCAAAAGTCCCATCGGACCCAGACCCTGGAGAAACTTCTTCGAGAGGATCAATCAGTGGAACTCCACCATCTCCTTCAACTCCACCATCTCCTCCAATTCCACCATCTCCTCGGTCACCACCCTCACCGACTGATGAACGACGCACGGACCGTACATACCGCCCGCAAATACATCAACCACGTGAACTAGACCTTCACATAAGAAACGAACCCGCTCAGAATCCGAGCTTAACGGTCGACACCCATTGCCACCAAAACGAGGCCGACCCCTTCGTCCACAAACACAAGTATCCACACGGCCACCACCAGCTCCGTAAAATCTAAGGCGTAGAAATGTATAAAATTATCCCCCTTATAATTTTCCAAATTATTTACCATTGTCGCCCTAGCATTAAAATTTCTACCGGAGTTATTATAGAAAAACTCGCAGAAGGTAAATTTTTGAGAGGACACGCGGATCTTTTTATCAATTTGCAACCCCCTGCTAGAATCGAGATCAATCTCTTTCAGATACAAACCCAATTAAAAACGTTTGAAAGTAAAGTCCACGGTTCTTTCCAGGGAAAAGATCAGATTAGTCGCGTTCTGTTAGAAAATACCCTCGAAAATATTCAAACTACAGCACGCGCCCTATCAGAAATATTAGCCTTACCATGGATACAAACTGGAACTCAAAACTCGGAAAACTTTAACCAAAGAAATGAAAGGGGACTGATAGATATAGGAGGGAAACTATTCAAAGGTTTATTCGGATTAGCAACAGAAGGGGATATTAAAAGAATTGAATTCAAATTGAATCTCTTCGCGCGAAATCGACAATATAATGGACACATGTTAGAACAAACTATTAGGTCACTACACGAAAACAATCGCTTCCTCCATGCCCTTTCGGACAGATTCACATACCTTGAATCCATGTTAGCTCAATACAAAGAACACAAAAGATATCTAGAATTAATAGAGATAATGAACATACAAGTAACCTTAATCGATAAGTATTTACAACGAATAATTACGATCCATTCCAAGGTTTTGCATGCAACCCAGCTAGCCCATGGAAAAATCACTCCTTCCACCCTAATACCATGGAAAACACTTCAGTCCCTGATTCACACAGCCCAAACACAATTAAAATTATCACCCATATTCCCACTCAACCATACTAATTACCCCCAATTTCTAGAATACACCTGGACTGTACATGGACCACGCCCATACACATACCTCATAATTGTACCATTTTTATGTAGTCACTTATGACGTATATAAATTTCAAACTTTCCCAACACCCTACCAAAAAAACTCTAATGTCTATCGATTATATTTACCTACCATACCACCTTACCTTTTCTTCACCAAAGATCTGTCAGCCTATTCTATGATGTCAGATAGCGACGTCCGGCATTGCCGATTCCCGCAAACAAATAAACAACTCGTTTGCCCTCCACTCAAACCAGTCATTCTTTCAACTATTAGGTCTTACTTTATCGACTTACTTCGTGTCCGGCATGCCCCGGTGTGTTCATTAACAAAATTTTATTCCCCTAAAACCGTCCAACTACGAATTGGACCAGACATCTGGGTTTCTCTCGCGAACAGGAATGCCGCTACTCTCAAATGTCCGTCAAATTATTCCCTCATCACAATCCCCATGGTTATTCGACTACCAATTGGTTGCTCCTTGCGTTCAAAAACCTTCCAAATATATAACCCGTACAAGGTTACTATTAATAACTCATACCCCTTCCCGTCGCAAATTAAATTTAAACCAGTCATAAAGATCTTAAATCTCTCCATGAAACTTGTAACCATCCTACCCGAGCTACATGCCCTTGAATGGAATGATCAATTAAGTCGGTTTAAAATTTCGGATGATGACCAGAATAAACTCTTGCAAATACTACAACCTGTAACAATTTTTTCCACATCTGCCGTCAGTATCATTATTGTATGTGCTATTATCCTCGGTATATTTGTGATAAAAAGATGGTTCTTGGAACAAAGGAAAACAAGAAACACCGAACCACGTGAAACTATTTATGCACGACCAAGAGTGCGTACCCAGACCACGTGAACTAGATTTAGCTACCCCGACTAATGTTGTGTATATAAATCTGTATTATAAAACCAATGGTTATCACCTAGTTAGCATTAGTTAGGATGTATATTATAATAGTAATATCATTCTAGAGGGAAGAGCCCTGTAAAAATGAATAATTCCTCTATGATCTTATTCAATTATTGATTTTTACATAGGGAGTTATTTGTTGTTAAATTCATACACACATGTACATACGTTCACATGTATTTTTTTTGTCTTTTTTTTTAAATTAAGTAATTTCTCGCGAACTCATGTGTATACGAGTGTTCGAATTTTGCTGACCGCAGCGGAAGCGAAATGTACTTATAAATTTATGTTTATTAATAATATTAGTATTTTTTTTATTATTTTGTCATTGGGATAAATTTTAAAGTTGCTTCCTATTTTTGCCAAATAATAGGTGACGTATTCTTTTCTTAATCATTTTTTAGATTAGATGCATTCTATTTTCGTTATAAAAGATGGAGTCATGTTTTTGCCTTAAATCTTTAATTTTTATCTTAATATAAGAATGCATAGTTCAATTTCCGTTTCTAATTAACGCGGCGGATCAGGAAAACAACAGATCTGAAAATACCCGGTTTAAGCTTAAAATATGGCTTCCTCTTCCTGTATCTTTGTTTATGTTTAGCCAGTGTCACAACAAAAAAATTACTTTATTTTTAACTATGATGCAAAAATAATACAGCCTTTCAACATTTAATAATGATGATGTTAGTAGAAACGGGGTATATAACCCCAGTAAAGTTATCCATATTCATTCGGAAGTCAATTCAGAGGCTGAACACTACCTGTAAATATTAGTAGTAAAGTACAGTAAGCAGTCGTCTTTATCTTTTCCTTCGAGTCTTACTCTCTTCAGAAAACTTAGTCATTAAACCTTCCCGATCCATTATAAGAAGAATCGAGGAACTTAGAAAGAGCTTAGTCTTAAAAAAGCGAAACGTAATTTCCCGATACGAGAAGCATCAGGATATCTTCAGCAAAGTTAGTAAGTTTCCACGGAGTCCTCCGAGCCACTACAGAAGAACTCGGAGAGTATTGTAGAAGAAACTATTGTAAGTAATATCCGTTGCTGCCTCCTAAACCATAACCCCCGTCGATTCCGAACCAACCCAGGGCCATAGACGGAGGGGTAACATATGTAATTGTTTTGCATTAATAAGTTCCATGTTACAACTTAAGTGTTGAACCACTGCAGCTGTGACCTTTAGTGGTCTCTCACCTCAAAGGAGAGAATTACAGAAAATAAAAATATTACAGTGGTTCATATCAATAAACAGAGAATCATTTAAACAATGATATTTGACAATTTTGCAAAGTGTTACACGTTGATAATTACCATTGTATTTGAGGGATATTTTATTCATAAACATAACAAATTTAATATCCTGTTCAGCCACCGTTGTTGTTTATGACTTCCATCGATGTGGCACAGAAGCAACATGATTATATACCAGGTGTTGATTCCTCCTCAGCACCTCCCATTCACTAAATGTGTGTTGTAAAAGCTGGTCCGTTGTTCGTTCCTCCGTTGGTTCCCACACATTTACAATGTTGGCCCATATAGTTTCGATGGGATTCACATCACAACCCTTACTTGGCCAATCCAGAAGGTCGATATTTCTTTGCTCAGAGAACCAGTGTGTGACGATCCGTGCAGTGTGGACCGGGGACCTGTCTTGCATAAAAATGATTCGCTGAGGAAATGGTAGAGCATATGCACGCACAGAAGGAAGCATAACCTCTTCGAAAATTCCTATATACTGGTCTGCAGTAAACCTCCCGTCTATTTTGGTGAGCTCTCCTACACCATACAGATGAATCCATCCCCACAGGTTTACAGGTGACATGACTTCTACGTGCTTCCTCGTAAATGTGCTCTTCAGTATATCGAGTATTATTCCCCCTCCATCAATGAAGACGGCCATGGGATGTGGAGGAAAAGTTCTTTTTGTCGGTAAATATCACACTGCTCCAAAAGTCAAGTCCTTTGTCAACATGTTGCTGAGCAAATCGAAGTCTATTTTCTCGATGTTGCTGATTTAACTTCTCCTTGATAGCCGGGGTCCGATGGTGGAACCTATCTTCATGTAGGCGCCGCCTTACTGTCACTACCAAAACATCAACCTACAATTGTTCCCTTATAGCAACAGCATTGGTAAAGGGATGGGCTTCGGCATCATCGCAGATCCTCCAATCATCCGCAGCAGTTGTCAGTCGAGGTTTCCCCGTTCTGCGGTGATCTCGTAGATTCCCTTCCTCTTGCCACCTCTTCAACCATATATAAACAGTGCTCCTAGAAATTCCAAGTTCTTTTGCAATTTGAATTGGAGACAGCCCGCTCTCCTTCATGCCGATGATTCTTCCCGTTTCAGCAATTTTCTGGTGATGATAATCCATTCTGCAGAGTAGTTGCTTCGATGAGATTCAGGAATAGTGTGAGCTTATTCTCAGTCACCATACCTGTTAACACCTCTGTCATGACGTCATGTGGTGTCACGTGATATGTTAAAAGTCAGGTGGAATTGTTGGAATGCGGAGACAGTTTGGAAAATGGTCATTAAGCTGTTACACTAGCGGTTCCCAAATTCTTTTTGTGATTACCCCTTTCGGTTAATCCTGAATGGAAATTACCCCCCCCTGCAAAAAGCACAGGAAACTTCATTTTACTGAGCTTAAGAATAATTATTCAAATTTTATAAACATAATACTCGTATATTTCTATATACACATTACCATATGTATAAGTTAAACACACATGATATTGGTCAAAGAATGGCTACAGCATTACAGAGAAAGCAAGCAAAACGCGTCACCACCACTTACTAGTCTAGTGCGAGGGATGTAACTGTTTCTGCTGAACTAACGTCTGAATTCTGGGTTCAGTTTCGCTCAAGGCGCAGCGTAAATCGCCTTCAATGTGCAGCCGATTTCGTAGTTTCTTCTTTATGAACATCATTGCTGAAAAGCCTGCCTCACAAGGATAACTTGTCGCAAAAGGTACCAGCACTTTCTTTGCCTCTTCAGGAAGTAAAGGATACTCCCCATCCACTTTTGCCCAAAGTGTCTCGATTTTTTTCTCTGCAAACTCAAACTATAGAATAAGATCTTGCTTCATTTTCAGGAATTCTGCTTTCAATTCAGGTGAGTCACTGCTTTTCAGGGCGTAATAAGTGAACGGCCTCTTTTTAAGATAGCATGGCTGCGTATTAAATATGCTTCTGTGTCACATCGACTGCAGGAAGTCATAAACAACAACGGTGGCTGGACAACATATTAAATTTGTTGTGTTCTTGTATAAAATATCTCTCAAATACAATGGTAATTATCAATGTGTAACACCTTTGCAAAATTGTCAAATATCGTTTAAATGGTTCTATGTTTATTGGTATGAATCGCTGTAATAGTTTTATTTTCTGTAATTCTCTCCTTTGAGGTGAGAGACCACCAAGAGTCACAACTGCAGTGGTTCAACACTTAAGTTGTAACATGGAACTTATTAATACAAAACAATTATGTGCATTTATTGATGCTGCCTCAATACAAAACATTCTTCGTTTTTAAATAATACAGTATTTCTCTCAGTGACTGTTTATTACTATATCAGTGTTGCTGATCTATAAATAGCATTTGCTCCTGATATAACAATGCCATACCAGTAGTATCCATTCAGCTGTCGTCTGTTTGCCAATTGGAAGATATTCTTGGCAGTGACGTATGAAACCTACGGATACCCATCAATCTGGTAATGTTATGATGTTATTAAAATTTAATATGCACCAAAACATTGTTTTTTCATTCATAAACCGCCTGTTTATGTACTTATATATATCAGGTTTTTGCTGTGTTTTTGTTATAACATAAAATAATATCTAAATCTACGTTCGTTCAATATTAAATGTAAATAAATAAATGAACAAATGAATCACTGTGGAATTTTCTGTGGGCGCATTAATGGCTACCAACGGCTCTGTTTGTATACATTGTTCAGGATGACAGGCTTGCCAATACCATGAACAGTCATCACGTCCGAAGGTTTTTTTTAGTTTTTACAAGACCATTTTTTATTCACTTCATTGACATTCCCCTTGTTTATATATATATATATCCCCTTCTTGAATTTATATCTAGTATATTCATTTATGTTTCCTTAGTAATATGTAAACCAGAGTGATGAATGGAAATCATTATGTTCTGAAGACATTTTGCAATAAGTCAACCAACCAATCAGCGCTCACTCACTAAACATTCATTCATAAAATATTACAACCGTTTGTAGTACACACAACAAATATATACCAGGTGTCGCTATCTGTTCTCAAGAGTGTCCTAAGAATACTGAGCGCAACTGTACATATCTCATTTTTACATTAGAGGGGGTACCCAGAATTTTTGCCCACCCTATACATTTACTGTTCTGAAACTTCTGTTTTCCTATATTTCTTTTGATAATCTGCATTTTTTGTCAATATCAGTAGGCAAGATCGAGGTTTCGGACCTATACCCATCGGATCGACAAGGCCATAAACTCATAACATAGATACTCCAAAAAACTAATTTAATCTAACCTAACTTAGTCTAACCCATAATATAGTTGTCGATAGAATGTCAAGTCCATCACACCTCGTCATCCCGGAGATTTTCACCTAGCCAAAGAGTGAGAAGAGGGATGCATTCTTGGTTTTCACCGACACTCTTCTTCCGCTTGAGCCGGTTCTGGTCCTGCTATTCAAAGAAAATACTAGGAGATTGCAAACTCTATAAACAGCGACTGAAATCGAAACTCGTCTCATCTACCGAAACGTTTAAGATTACGACAAGAAATTACGTTACCTGGAATTGCCACGAAATTTCGCAAAGGAGAAGAAGACACTTTGAACATGTGTGTCTGCAAAGAAAACTCCCATCCTTCCAAAATAATCGTGCCAAATTTCGTGAACGGAAGTTAAGAGTCTAATCTGGTGATTTTTAATTATCTTTTGAAAGTTTACCATAATTAAAGAATTACCATATATATATATATATACACAGTGTATATATATATATATATATATATATATATATATATGATGCAAATCCACAAGGAAAAGGAAAAATGATTCCAAGGCCTTTCGTGTATTCAGAAGTACACCTGATGAGGTGTACGAGGTGTACTTCTAAATACACGAAAGACCTTGGAATCATTTTTCCTTTCCTTGTGGGTTTGCATCATTCATTCATTTAATGTGTTTAACTGTGAAATTCATCCCATAAATATATATGGGATGAATTTCACAATTAAACATGTGAAATGAAAGAATGATGCAAACCAACAAGGAAAAAGAAAAATGATGCCAAGGCCTTTCGTGTATTCAGAAGTACACTTCGTCAGGGAATGAAAGGAGAAGGCGAGATGGCCAAAATATATACAGCGGACGGAAACAAAAAGATTAGCTGTATTTTATAGGGAAGCTATATTTTTTGGGGCCTCTTTGCGAGTGACCCGTTACCCATGTCGTGCTAACATCATGAAAAAGAAAAAACTATAGTGTTTGTCATTTACCATTACTTATTCGGACTATAGTGGATTTAATTTTTCTAGAAGAGCTCCTTGTTCCATGCACGGTCTGTGTGTATCATGAAAGAACCTCAGGGGACCATTCTGAGTTCAATCCCGTATATATATACAGGGTGTACATAAAGTCAGGATCTATTTTTGTGAAGCACTTGGAAATTATATGGAATTCAATCATAAAATGATAAAGTGGTAACATTTATTAAATAATTAAGAGTAGGATTCGACGTGACGCCCATCAGTATCCCTGCACAGCTCAAATCGTTCCGCAGCACTTCTAAACACATTCTGGAGCATTTGCGGGGTTATGTTATCTGCAGCAGTTCGTATACGTGTACGTAAGTTTTCAAGACTCGTAATCTTCGTCTGATAGACGTGCGATTTGATAAAGCCCCATGCAAAGAAATCTAAAGGGGTTAAATCTGGTGATCTCGCTGGCCAAGGTCTGTTGCTTCCGCGTCCGATCCAGCGATTTGGAAAACGTCCATTTAGATAATCCTGAACAATTTTGGCATAGTGACAAGGAGCACCATCATGTTGATAGACGACGGGGATAGGATTGTTAGTACCGTCGCCTATCAATATGATGGTGCTCCTTGTCACTATGCCAAAATTATTCAGGATTATCTAAATGGACGTTTTCCAAATCGCTGGATCGGACGCGGAAGCAACAGACCTTGGCCAGCGAGACCACCAGATTTAACCCCTTTAGATTTCTTTGCATGGGGCTTTATCAAATCGCACGTCTATCAGACGAAGATTACGAGTCTTGAAAACTTACGTACACGTATACGAACTGCTGCAGATAACATAACCCCGCAAATGCTCCAGAATGTGTTTAGAAATGCTGCGGAACGATTTGAGCTGTGCAGGGATACTGATGGGCGTCACGTCGAATCCTACTCTTAATTATTTAATAAATGTTACCACTTTATCATTTTATGATTGAATTCCATATAATTTCCAAGTGCTTCACAAAAATAGATCCTGACTTTATGTACACCCTGTATATATATATATATATATATATATATAATATATATATATTATATATATATATATATGGGAATGAACTCAGAATGGTCCCCTGAGTTTTTTATGATACACACAGACAGTGCATGGAACAAGGAACTCTTCTGGGATAATTAAATCCACTATAGTACGAATAAGTAATGGTAAATGACAAATACCATAGTTTTTCTTTTTCATGATGCTAGCCCGACGTGGGCAACGGGTCACTCGCAAAGAGGTCCCATAAATATAGCTTCCCTCACCAGCTATCTGCAAAGCAGACAGGATCCAGCTTTGGGACATGTCCCAAAGCTGGATCCTGTCTGCTTTGCAGATAGCTGGTGAGGGAAGCTATATTTATGGGACCTCTTTGCGAGTGACCCGTTGCCCACGTCGGGCTAGCATCATGAAAAAGAAAAACTATGGTATTTGTCATTTACCATTACTTATTCGTACTATAGTGGATTTAATTATCCCAGAAGAGTTCCTTGTTCCATGCACTGTCTGTGTGTATCATATATTATATATATATATATATATATATATATATATATATATATATATATATATATATATATATATATATATAGTCATGCGGTTTGCTTCTACAAAGCTTCAATTTAATATTTAGGAGAAATCCAATGACAAGGAGGAATGTAAATGCCATGAAAAGTCTTCTTTAATGCGCAACGTTTCGAGCAATACGCTCATCATCAGGCTAGATAATAACAATATGAAATTAGAATCAATAAATAAATGTGAACAAGACAAAATAATTTCTATAAAAAGACTAAAAGAAGAGGGTTAAATTCAAAGTTATAAAAGTTTACATATAAAATTACAAGAATTTTAAAAGCTATTTTTAAATTACATATAGTAAATTTGAAATTAGTACACTGGAATAATTAACACTAATACAATGGAATAATTAACACTAATACAATGGAATAATTAACACTACGAACCTTTCAATGCTGGTTCCGAGGCACGAGTAATTTAAAACAAAACAAAACAGGAAACAAGCTATGGGTTGGGCGGTTGGAGTTATAAGTTAGGGGAGGGGGGATTATAAAAAATTGGGGTGGGGGGAGGGGAGTTGGGGAGGGGGGTTTATACAAAATTTAGAGGGACAGCTGAGGAATCCACGTTTAGAGAAGGGGTCAATGTTTTAATATAAAGAGATTCCAAAATTCTAAGTGAGTTAGGACAAGAATTACAACCGAGAATTTTAAAATTATCTAAAGTGACATCAGTTTTACATTTTATACTGTGTTCCCGAATACTGGAGGCTTCTATTTTATTTAAAATTTTACCTGTTCGGCAACTTATTCCCATATGCGAATAAAATCTAGTCCTGAGGGAGCGCACGGTGCTGCCAATGTAAGTACCAAGGAGACACCTTGGGCAGGTAAATAAATATACAACACCGCTACGCAACGAATCAGGAGTTCGATCCTTCGCTGAGAAAAAGCTACCTAAAGACATTTTGTTAATAAATATAATGCGAAAATCAGTATGATAAAAAAATTTTCTTAACAACTTTGTAAATTTAAGTTTAAATTCTTTATTCATGGGACCCATTTCAGGTACCAAGAAATATTTTATATCTTTAGGCACTGAAATACAAGAAAGTTGAGGGCTATAAACATTATTTAAGAAAGATCTTATTAGTTTATCTACATATTGAACAGGAAAACTATTATTGGTAAAATATGATCTTAAATTATTAAATTCATCGTTTAGTAATGTAAAACTAGATAAACTAATAAGATCTTTCTTAAATAATGTTTATAGCCCTCAACTTTCTTGTATTTCAGTGCCTAAAGATATAAAATATTTCTTGGTACCTGAAATGGGTCCCATGAATAAAGAATTTAAACTTAAATTTACAAAGTTGTTAAGAAAATTTTTTATCATACTGATTTTCGCATATATTTATTAACAAAATGTCTTTAGGTAGCTTTTTCTCAGCGAAGGATCGAACTCCTGATTCGTTGCGTAGCGGTGTTGTATATTTATTTACCTGCCCAAGGTGTCTCCTTGGTACTTACATTGGCAGCACCGTGCGCTCCCTCAGGACTAGATTTTATTCGCATATGGGAATAAGTTGCCGAACAGGTAAAATTTTAAATAAAATAGAAGCCTCCAGTATTCGGGAACACAGTATAAAATGTAAAACTGATGTCACTTTAGATAATTTTAAAATTCTCGGTTGTAATTCTTGTCCTAACTCACTTAGAATTTTGGAATCTCTTTATATTAAAACATTGACCCCTTCTCTAAACGTGGATTCCTCAGCTGTCCCTCTAAATTTTGTATAAACCCCCCTCCCCAACTCCCCTCCCCCACCCCAATTTTTTATAATCCCCCCTCCCCTAACTTATAACTCCAACCGCCCAACCCATAGCTTGTTTCCTGTTTTGTTTTGTTTTAAATTACTCGTGCCTCGGAACCAGCATTGAAAGGTTCGTAGTGTTAATTATTCCATTGTATTAGTGTTAATTATTCCATTGTATTAGTGTTAATTATTCCAGTGTACTAATTTCAAATTTACTATATGTAATTTAAAAATAGCTTTTAAAATTCTTGTAATTTTATATGTAATTTTATAACTTTGAATTTAACCCTCTTCTTTTAGTCTTTTTATAGAAATTATTTTGTCTTGTTCACATTTATTTATTGATTCTAATTTCATATTGTTATTATCTAGCCTGATGATGAGCGTATTGCTCGAAACGTTGCGCATTAAAGAAGACTTTTCATGGCATTTACATTCCTCCTTGTCATTGGATTTCTCCTAAATATTATAATATATATATATATATATATATATATATATATATATTAGTTGACTCTCCATTTTCCCAAATAATATAAGGTCTCCGAACATCCGATAGGGCCAAAATTTAGTGGTTATACAGTATAGTACTTAGAACACTCTTTTCCTACTCCTCATGCATGCAGGGGTTCTACAAGGGAATAATTACCCCTTCTCTCCGAATTTCTTCGCTACAGTAAAGAAAATTACATGAGACGACTGTCATTTTATGCAGATTTGGTAACTAAGACAGTTTAGAAGCAGTTGTAAATTCACATGTTCTTAAACTTCAGAAAACAAAACCTCTGAAGTTTAAGTATGACAAAACTTTTGGAATAGATGTTTAAAAAATGGCAATGTATATGGGTATATGACCCCCCCCCCCCCCCCCGCTTCCCAAATTTCAAATATAGTTGTCTGAACAAAAAATTACAATAGTGATTGTCAACTTCTCGGATTTTGAAGGAATTTATATTAGCACGAAAGCGTTTGTAGTATTATCTTCCTTGTCGTTCTCACAACGGTGCGTTAAGTCTTATACGGACTTTTAACTTTGTACTATTAACTGTTTATGACAAACCCAAAGTGGTGTTCATTATCAAAAGGTAGATGGACAGCTTCGGGAAAAAAAAGTTCACTTAGAAACCTAAAACACAAAATTACTAATTGGCAGCATTCTGTTTTTCTTTGGATATTTAGTAATTTTTTATATTTAATAATTAGTAATAAAATTTCTTTGGATATTTGGTAATAAGATTTTTAAAAAACTTACTGATAAGTAATTTTTTCTGATTTTTAGAATTTTTTGGGTTTTGGGTAAATTTTCTTCCAAAACTATATCTTCGGTTACCCAAGTTCGGGTACATTGAGCCGTAACTTACAGTATAGGTGTGGCCCAGTGAGTCATGACTTTTTTAACCAACTGTATTCCGTAGTCTCCCCAATACCACTATTTGTATTGCTATTTAATTGCTATTGTACAGGATGTCCCAGAAGTCTTGGAGGGGCTTTTATTTGGCTATAACTTTTTTCTTTTTTGATTAATTAATTAATTTTTTTTTTCAATTAAAGTACCCTTGCTGCGATTAATGAAAATGGAATCCTGGACAGTGCAACAAAGAGTGGCTATTGTAGAACTTTATTTGACAAACAACTCTTCCATTGTTGCCGTTCAAAGAGCTTTTTGATTAAAATTCAACACACGTTCTGCTCCTTCTGATCGAGCTATTCGACGGTACGTCGCTAAATTTCGTATGGGAAAGGGTCAGGGAGACGAACCACGGACTAGGTGTCCTCGGACAAGCCGAAGTCCAACTTGGGTTGAGATGGTTCGTGAAAGCGTTGAGGAAAATCCACATCATTCCGACGACTGAAGTTCCTTACATCGAATTTTAAGAGAGGATATCAATCTTTACCCGTACAAAATTCAAATTGCTCAAGAAATGAAACCACAAGATCATTAGAGTCGGATAACGTATGTTAATGCGATTTTAGATTTACGCAATGAAAATGAAGATTTTCACCAGCTATTAAATTTGTAATTAAAATCTCAATAAATATATTTTCAAGTGTTACAAACCTTTTTTTATTTGATCCCCAAACAAAAAAATGAGAGCCAACTAAAACCCCTCCAAGACTTCTGGGACACCCTTTATAAAAAAGATTCTCGATTTTTAATCGTAGAACTCCTCCTGGTGACTCCACCGATGGTTAAGGATATGCTTAGGGTCGGAACGTAAAGGTACCAGGTTCGACTTCCAACAATTTCTGGGGGTTTAGTTGGGCCATCCGCGAACTTATACCCTCTTATCGACATGATATTTCCTCGACAGAATGTGAGTTGGAAATACGATCGAGGAGTTCGCTGAAGTAGATTTGTCGAAGAAACCTAACCTAACTAAACATACAGTAACATAACACAACCAGAGCAAACATAACCAAACATAACCTAATCCAACCCAATATAACCAAACATAGCCTAATCCAACCAAATATAACCAGACATAACCTAATCCAACCAAATATAACCAAACATAACCTCCCGAATATAATCTAACCAAATCTTATCTAACTTAACGTATAACGTCTATATAACATTTGTTGATGTTTTGAAGAGATGAAAGAGGCTTGTCAATGAACAGAATAAAGTTATTCTCTTCACGTGACATTTAATCGACGAGTTATTGTGGATTAGGTTAGGTTAGGTTAAATTAAATTTGTTTTTCCGAGTCTTGGAGCTGCGAAATTTGATGAAAAGTGACAACAAAAAGTAATGATGAGTTGTTTAATCTCCTTCGCGACACCTACAGTAAGATTATATGATGGAGAAGACCTACAGATATACGTGAGATCCGAACCACTGGTCGCTACATAATGTGGACGGGGAGGACGGTCCCCCATCCAACTACTAACCAGACTCAACGTCGTTTAGCTTCGCTGATCGACTGAGCCACGATCGATGTATCCCACAAAAATTAGCAACTGGAACTTCGGAAGTTACTAAAAATTAGGAAATTTCAAATGCAACAAACTATTTTAGAAATTCTTCAAAGTCGGCTTGAAGTTATATGATGTTTGGGAGAAAGAGGAAAGGGTGAAAATAGATGTTGAACATTGAGAGACAAAAATCTTGGGTGGATGCCCCGAAAGAAAAACAGATGGCATTGGGGTACTTTGAGTGTCACTGGAATATGACGAAATGGGAAGGAGAGAAATCCAAAACATTTGACAAATTTATGAATTATTAATTATTAGACGAGGAAATTTCCAAAGGGTAAATTGTTGCTACGACGGGACCAATTACCCGTTTACAATGCCCTGGCGCGAGTAACTATCAGAGTTCTCCGGGAGACGATATTTTATCGATAAAAATTGTATCCACAAATTTTGGGGGAGTCAGATTAAGTTAGGTTAAGTTAAATTTAGTTGGGTTAGGTTAAGTTAAATTTAGTTAGGTTAGGTTGGGATAGGTTAAGTTATTAAGTGTTGGTAAAATTTCCCGTCGAACAACTGTGTGAAGGCCCAGATTTACTATAATAATAATAATAATAATACTCTTAACACTAATATCAAAACTCATCAGAAGTTAAATAATTACTAAAGAATAGAGCTGAATTTGACATAAAAGTTTGCACTTTTTTACTCATTATAAATTCATGAACGTGAAATGCCAATTGTAGGAGATTGCCTTTCCCCAAGTTTTAATTCAGGAATCCTAAATACTGTCTACGTTCTATCGAAAAAGTCGTTTATCGAAACCTTCTACTTTCTCGAAATAAAAACCAAGTTTGTTTTAGTCTTCAAAGCAAGTTTTATGAAGGATTTTGTTTTCATGAAGAAAACACTTCTTTTAAGGATTTTGTTTTCATGAAGAAAACACTTCTTTTAAGGATTTCGAGTCTGTAATATAATCTATACTATAATAAGAGAGCCGTCCGTCTGTCCGTCTGTCCGTCACACTTTCAGCGTGTGTGCGTGCGTGCGTTTGTGTGTTTCAGCGTGTGTGCGTGCGTGCGTGCATGTGTGTGTTTCAGCGTGTGTGCGTGCGTGCGTGCGTGCGTGCGTGCGTGTGTGTGTGTGTGTGTGTCTGTTCCAGCCATAGCTCCAAAATGAAAGCAGTTACAAACATAAAACTTCACACACATATTGATTAGGTCCCGAGGTTGTGCACCTGGGTGTTGAATGCCCGGTTAGGTCAACTGTACGCCCTTGACGATTGGTTAGGTTAAGTTAGGTTAAGCTTTAACGAAAATATCACGACTCAACCTAACCAACCTAACCAACTAACCTAACCAACCTAACCTAACCAACCTAACCTAACCTAACTTAACCTAACCATTCAATTAACCTAGCTAATAACAGCTAATAACAGCCTTCGAACTACAAAAAATATTCCGGCCCTCTACTTGGATATGTTTTACTACCCGCACGTAGGGCGGGTCTTTAGCTAACCGTCAGCGAAGCGACGGGTATTGTACTAGTGTGCAATAATAACTTGTTTACGTTATATATATATATATATATGAAAATTATTTCACGAAAGTAACATTAGACGAAAGCGCTTGAGCACCATTCTGTGTTAACTTTTTCCTTTGTGATTATTTTCATCATATATATACAGGGTGTCCCAGAGGTCTTGGAGAGGCTTTATTTGGCTATAACTTTTTTCTTTTTTGATTAATTTATTTCTTTTTCTTTTTCAATTAGAGTACCCTTGCTGCGATTAATGAAAATGGAATCCTGGACAGTGCAACAAAGAGTGGCTATTGTGGAACTTTATTTGATAAACAACTCTTCCATCGTTACCGCTCAAAGATCTTTTCGATTAAAATTCAACACACGTTCTGCTCCTTCTGATCGAGCTATTCGACGGTACGTCGCTAAATTTCGTATGGGAGAGGGTCAGGGAGACGAATCATGGACTAGGTGTCCTCGGACAAGCCGAAGTCCAACTAGGGTTGAGATGGTTCTGAAAGCGTTGAGGAAAATCCACATCAGTCCGACGACTGAAGTTCCTTACATCGAATTTTAAGAGAGGATATCAATCTTCACCCGTACAAAATTCAAATTGCTCAAGAAGTCAAACCACAAGATTATTAGAGTCGGATAACGTACGCTAATGCGATTTTAGATTTACGAAATGAAAATGAAGATTTTCACCAGCTATTAAATTTGTAATTAAAATCGCAATAAATATATTTTCAAGTGTTACAAACCTTTTTTTATTTGATCCCCAAACAAAAGAGTTATATAGCCAAATAAAACCCCTCCAAGACTTCTGGGACGCACTTTATATATATATATATATATATATTATATATATATATGCACTAGAATCACAAAATAACACGTGACCTTATTAATAAGCAAACAACCACAAGGAAAAGGAAACACAAAGTCCGAGCGCTTTCGTGATATATTCACATTATCAAGGAATATATCACGAAAGCGCTCGGACTTTGTGTTTCCTTTTCCTTGTGGTTGTTTGCTATATATATATATATATATATATATATATATATATATATATATATGTATAGAAACGACGTAAGTATAGAGGAGTGTTCTGCACACGAGGAAGAGAAATAACGAACAAATGAAAAATGAGGTGACCGCCCGGGAATCGAACCCATGACCTTCCGATTGCCGGTCCTGGGTTCGATCCCGGGCGGTCACCTCATTTTTCATTTGTTCGTTATTTCTCTTCCTCGTGTGCAGAACACTCCTCTATACTTACGTCGTTTCTATACATTAATATACTGCGTGGTCATTGCAGTTAAATGTGTATATATCTATATATATATATATATATATCATATATACTGTATATCAGGGATGGGAAACTGATAAATTTTTAAGTCCAGTTTTCGATTTCAGTTTAAGTTTGCAAAAATATCGATTTCAGTTTCGATTTCAGTTTTTAATTTTTTTTCGATTTGAGTTTATTTTTCGATTCAAGTTTTATATTTTTCGGTTCGATTCAATTTAAATTTCGATTCCGTTTTTTTTCAGATTTCTTTATGAATTTCTTTTAACTATTTATATTATTTTTTGGGCGGGTACCCTATTGACAAATACAGATTTAATTTTAGATTTGCATTCGATTTCTGTTTTTCAAAGAGAGAATTTGCTTTAGTAACTATCTTTACTTTTGTATGATTAAACATGTAAGCATCTATAGCCAACTGAATCAGCACGAAACACCTTTTTTTTTACTCATTCGCTTCATTTCTTTCACATAAAGTTTTATTTAACAAAAAACTTTCAATTCGAAATGGTTTATTAATTCGTACACTTTCTAAATTTTAAAGCACACGACATGTATAAAATATATAAATAACACTGGGTAAAAAAATTTGAAAAATGTTGTTTATTGTGATTTTTTTCTGTCGTTTCTTAATGATTTCGGGCCGCTGATTCCAAAAATGATATTGGTTTTGCTCTATCATCAACCGTTTCAAAAATATAGGGTATCACACTTTTCATATGGCAAAGTATATAAAGAAGGCTAACATAAATATTTTCTGAAAATAAAACACTATTGGAAATTAATGTTTATTGAGACAAAATTGTTTGACAAACCCAAAATGGTGCAAAAGATATAATATATATCATGAGGAGAACCGATAAGAGAATAACAAGCCTCGTTATGCAGTGTGCGTTCCTTAAAAATGCACTGAAGAACGCGACTTCCGCGTATGAATATTCTTATCCTTTCTGATCAGCGACCATACGTAGTGTCCCATCATGGAAGCATAATGGCCCTGGTACCTTTTCTCCATCGTTTGAATATCTTGATGGAATCTTTCGCCATATTCTTCACTCACATCGCCCAGGTTATCACGAAAAAAGTCTAGATGTGAATGCAGATAGTGTAATTTTAAAGACATACGGCACCCCATTTTGCCATAGCACTTAATCAAGTTTGACACTAACTCCTTATAGTTTGGTGCTTTATGGTTGCCTAAAAACCCACGAACCACATCACGGAAAGCGCACCAAGCCTCTTTTTCGATCGGAGTCATCTTGGCTTCAGGGTTCTTTGAATTCAACAGCGCCTTGACTTGTGGTCCTACAAAGATGCCAGCCTTGACTTTGGCCTCAGAGAGTTTAGGGAACATGACCCGAATCTGTTGGAAAACTTCCCTTCCAAAGTCTAACGCAGTTACAAACTGCTTAATTAGACCCAACTAAATATGGAGAGGTGGTAGCAGAACTATGTCAGGCTTCACAAGAGGTTCCCTGAGTACATTGTACTTTCCTGGTTGCAGTCCTTCACGTGGAGGCCACTGAACTGTTTTATAGTGTTCAGTTGAAGCCCTGCTATCCCACAGTCAAAGAAAACATGAATATTTAGTAAACCCTCCTTGTAACCTAACAGGAAACCAATCATTTTGAAATCACCACACACGTCCCAGTTATATTGTTCATACCTGATTTGAGTGAGCAGTTGTTTGACATTTTCATAGTCCTCTTTCATTTGAACAGAATGTGCAACTGGTATAGATGGATATTTGTTCCCATTGTGGAGTAGAACAGCTTTTAAACTCCGAGATGAACTGTCAATAAACAGGCGCCACTCTGAGGGTATATGTGTTAACCCAATAGCTGTGAATAGACCATTAACCTCGCTGCAATAACAGAGAGAGCCATTGACATCGTAAAACCTTGCAAACTCTTCATGCCGCTTTCGGTATACAGTGCTCTTGCAGTCTTCTCCAAGCAAATTCCACTCTTTGAGTCTGGAGGTCAGAAGCTCAGACCCTGATTTCGTCAGACCCAAATCTCTAATTAAGTCGTCCAATTCCCTCTGATTTGGAAAATGAGGGTTTGTACGAAAGTTACTGTATATTCTTCATCATGACTGTCCTCACCAGCCGACATCTCAGATGCTAGCTGCATCCTCATTTTCAACCTGCAAAGCAAAGAAACAAAATAGGCATAGCTATATATGTAGAGAGCATCAGCACTAAGAAAAATCGACACATAATGACCTACAGTCTGTAAATACAGAAGGTAAAGCAATAGATAGATACCTGTTCTGGTGGACGTGGTATTGGAAGACCTTCGCCATGTGGTACAGGATATGGACGACGCTATGCTTCGATACTGAAGAGTCTGCCTTCCCTTAACTTTCCTGTACTTAGAAACATCTATCATGCAGTAGTAGCAATCGTCGTGGTGGCTCTTTGGTTCTCTCCATATTCTGGGTACCGCAAAGGGCATTACCTTGCGTACTCCCCGCAGCCACCCTTCAAGTGTGGAGCGGCAGCTTCCACAGATCACATGGGGTGCCCAGGGCTTATCTTGGTCACCCATAGGCATACCAAAATAGAGCCGATACGCGATCCAGAACTTCGTGCCTTTCACAATCTTGTGCGATACTTGCTTGGGGCCTATGTAATACCCACAAACGTATTAGAATATATCCGGCGAGTGTTTACAAGCTCTAGTTGCCATTCTCTTTACCAAACTGTACTACATTAATCATAACCTGCAGATATAGAGAGAAGAGTTATTAAATCTGCAACAGATTACAGATTCCAGAAAAAAGACGTATTCACAACACTGAAATAATGTTCGCAATAAAAAAGGATCGATAACACTCAAATCGTCAGCACAGAGAAGCACAGAAACACAGTACCTCAGTGCTGGTAACCATCAGACAAACAATCTGCTTTCTTTGTGTGCTCACACTTACTGACTTCTCAGACTCTGCGCTCTTCTTTATATAGCACAGTGGAAGTTTCGGGCAATTTCTAGAGCAAGAAACTGTCAAAGAACATCCGGATTGTTCTCAACAATTCCTGATTATTCTGATATTGCTACCCCCATAATAACATTATACTGGTAAAACATGAAAAATGGATTATCTCTGAAACCACTGATGATACACACAAACCAAGGCCAGATTTGGACTCAGCGCCCACAAATACTTATAAAAACTAAAAAATTCTATATAAACAGAATCAGTGTTACACAGTGTAATAGTATTAGAAAAGGGAAAAAAACAATTAAATGCACCTCTGTTTATTATATACAAACTACAAATACCTCGTAAACGCACATGTTAAAATTAGAGTGAACAATTAAAATATTGTCAATGTTTTCGGGCAACAAATTGTTTCTTTGAAGACTTAAAATCAATCTGAAAAGAGAAAAAAGCCGTTCCACACTAACGAAACTAAAAGCCGTTCCACATCGAATTAAAGGATAAATGGATATTTTAAATCCATAATGTTAAGTCGCCAAAAAAGAAAAATAATTCACGTATTCACGTTATTTATATTTTTTTGCAATCCAAATGCTCCTCAAAACTGAAACGCAAAACTATTATTTTTAATTTATTCGAATTCAGATTTCAGTTTTTTATTGTTTTTCAATTTCAGTTCGAATTTCGATTTTAGTTGTCAGATTTTTTTTTCAGTTCGAGTTTTTCTCGATTTCAGTTCATAAAATAATATCGGTTTTATCAGTTTATCGAATCCAGTTCGATTCAGTTTCCCATCCCTTATATATATATATATATATATATAACGTAAAGAACGCCGCTTGTATAGGAGAACATTCCGCGCAAGATGAGGAGGGAGAACGAACAATGAAAAAATGAGGTAACCACCCGGGAATCGAACCCGGGATCTTCCGATTGCCGGTCAGATATGATAACCACTACACCATGGTCCTCACTCGATCAGAAGTCGTAATTCTCCTACATACGCGCAGAAACCAATGCCCCGAGGGGGGGCACCCCTCGCATGCCGCACCTTATATACATTTTAACTGCAAAGAACACGCAATATAATTAACGTAAAGAACGACGCTTAATTATAGCGAGGAATAGGAGGATAAAAAGATGGCATATGTTTATTTACAGACGTTTCTGAAAAGTTCAGTTTCCATCATCAACGCTAAAAAGTTTAAAAACAAATAGAAATAAATAAGTATAATAAACAAAAACGAACAATATATTAAAATGACGCGACAATTAGTGATAATTAGCGAGAATTAATAGTATGGTTACAATATATATTAAATTAGAAGATTAAAAATGAAATGATATAAAGTATAAAAGTAAGGACAATAAGTGAAATATAAAACGGTTAAAAGGTGAAACAGAATTAAGGGGGTTCTTACCAAATTGTTAACGTAATGAGAGACTAATTGTACAGAAGATTGGGAATGGTTGGTTGTTGAAAAAATTCCATATTAGAAAGATGGAGCCAGGCGGAGTGATGGTGGATTTCTTTTGAGTTTAAATTGAAAGCGGAACTGTAGTCGTTAAGGGTTGACTGGATACTGAGGATATAAAGGGACTCAAGTATGCGGAGGTCGAGTAGTTGGTTGGCTGAATTAACGATTTTGAAATTGGAGGGAAGTAACGGGTGGTTGTGAAGGTGGCAATGATCCCTTATTGCTGATTTGGAGGGTTTGTTCAAGGGCTGTGAAGTTCTTGTAGAAATCCCACGATGCTTGTCCACTCTTGTTTCATATTGGAGGATGGTACTGCCAATATAGTTCGCTTTGCAGCGAACACAATTAAAAGCGTAGATGTGGACGAAGCAAGTGGCTGGGGTGTTTTTTCTTTATGGTTGAGGTAAGATTTGATACTATTGTTGTTGGTGAAGGCGAAATGAAATTTAATTTGGGGATAAAGTAGGGTGAGTAAGAGACGGAGTTCTGAAAGTATTTTGTGGCTAATGTGGTCGTAATAGGGGATGAAAAATATTGTACGTCTTTTTTAACAGTGGGAACTTTAAGGGGGGGGGGTGATAAATATTATTAAGAAAGTTTCTGGTTAAAGATTGTAACAGATGTTTTGGGAAGGAGTTATTAATGCTGAAGTTATGAATGAACTCTATTTTATGGTGGAAGGATAAGTACGAAGAGCATAGATGATAGGCGCGGTGGATTAAAATTTTAATACTGTTTATTTTATATAGCGAAGGGGTGTGGCTTAGGAAATAGTACCTAGGCCTGTGTACGTGGGTTTTCGATATATGGAAGTGCTGAATTTGTTGTTTTGTTTAGTTATTGTAATATCTAGGAAGGGTAAGGTGTTATTGGATTTGTCTTCTTTGGTGAACTTAATGTTTTTATGTTGGGAATTAAGGTAGTTAAGAGAATGTTGGGACGCCGGAGGCGATCGAGCGAATGCGTGCGGACCTACGTAGGATAGAAGAGTGGTCCGAAAAATGACAAATGCCGTTTAACTTGGGTAAATGCAACGTTATGCACATTGGCTACGCCAATCCCAAGTCGGACTACTCCATATTGGGGAGTAATATCAAAGCCACTGATGTGGCAAAGGACTTGGGTGTGCTAATTAGCAGCGACCTTAAGTTTACCAAACAGTGCGTAGAGGTGGAAAAGAAAGCCCAGAAGCTGTTGGGTTATATCAGGAGGCAATTTCAGTTTCAGAACAAGGAGATTGTGCTCTCTCTGTACAATTCCATGGTTCGGCCGCACCTGGAGTATGCTGTGCAGTTCTGGTCGCCCACCCTCAGGAAAGATATTGAGAGGCTGGAGCGAGTGCAGTTGAGGGCCACAAAGTTAATCCCTTCCGTTATGTATATGGGCTACAATCGACGCTTACGCGCTCTGAACTTCTTTTCGCTGGAAATTCGGAGGCTGCGCGGTCAACTCATCGTGGTTTTCAAGCTCTTACGCGGGTTCAACGATGTCGATTTTAGAAGCATGTTTCGTTTAAATGATAACCCAACTCGCAACAATGGTTGGAAGTTGGATTTGAAACGGTTTAGGACTAGTGGTGTGGGAATTACTTTACCTATAAGATCTGTGACACGTGGAACAGGTTACCTCCAGAAGTTGTGAACAGTTCCTCTGTGGATCATTTCAAGAAAAGGTTAGACCAAATCTTGCACACTATTTGAGTGTGTAGAAAATTTTCCCTGACACCCGTTGCCATTGGTACCTCCTCGGTATGGGCCGCAAGGCCTTTTGAGGTACTTCTTTTCCTTGTAACTCCTTGTAACTCTCTCTAACCTGACTACTGGTGAAAATGTGAATAACAGCAATCACAATTTGATTAGGTTTGAGCTCAGGATTCGATTCGAGTTAATACACTCGAAAAGACTTATGAAAGACTGGATTTTTCCAGAGCAAATTTTAAAAGCTTTCGAAGTAGTTTAGACACCCTTGAAGTTCTAATAAGTGAGGATGTGAGGATGTCAATGTCACCTGGAGCTCATATAAGAATCAATTTAGAATATTACAGAACGCTTTTATACCTACTAAAATAATTTCCTTGTCAACAAAGTCGCCGAAAATGTTTTAACAACGAAATTAGCAATGCTATTACGGAAAGAAATAGAGCCTACAAACTACTTAAGTCACATTTCAACCAGACTAATTCAGAAAACAATATAAACCTACATTAGATCAGCCAAACGTGATGAAGAAGCTAGAGTTGCCTCACTCCGATGACCATCCCGCAGAGACCATACGTTTTATGAGACATGAGGTACAGCAATTACAGTAATTGACAAGATTAATAAATACAAATTACCTGGTCCCGACTTATTTCTTCCAAGGGTATTAAAAAAGGTTAGCCACAATGTTGTTGACGAGTTAGTAATCATAGTCAAACAATCAATCAAGTTAGGAAAAATTCCACCCAACTGGAAGTTAGCAAATGTAACACCACTCTTTAAAAAGGGTGATAGAGAAAATCCTTGTAATTACCGCCCGATCAGTTTAACATCAATTGTCGGCAAACTGTTGGAATCCATCATTACTGAACGTATTGTGTATCACCTTGAATGTAACAATCCAATTTTTTATTCTCAACATGGATTTAGGAGACATAGCTCCTGTCTGACAAGCCTGTTAGAGTTTTTCCATAATATGCATACGCTATACCAGTGATAGTTAACCGGGGTGCATGAGATCTTTCCAGGGGTACATGGAACTGACGGGATGCATGGCATGAACAGTGTGCATAGGGGATGCACAGTACGAAAGGAGTTTTTTGGAGAAAAATGTTGGATGTGCTGTATATTGTATGTTTTTGTCAACTAGTCATAAAGTGTTGAAAAGATATAACAAGTTATGTGCTGGAATATTGACACATTTCAGGTGATTTATGAAGGCTTATGCCATTTAGAGTTATTTCTAGTGCAGATAGCGTAGTCATGGATGAGAGTGTGGTGTTCGTTGACTGTGGTGTATATATTTTAAACGTAAATCATAATATATAATAGGCCTAATTAGATTTTTTCTTCCCTGCAGATGGCTCTTTTTAAATATTTCAAGAAAACTGTTGTTATTGAAGAACAACAGCCTGTGATATTGCATGAAAGGTCCAACACAGATGATGGAAATTTCACTGTCAGTCATTCTGACGAGGAACAGGAAGATCATATCATTGGTAGTGAAACGAATTTAAAGCGGAAAGTGCAACAGTCATCGGGCTTATCCAATCCACCGAAACCAAAGAGACGGAAGTGAAGTGATGACTACGTCAAGTATGGATTTCATTTGCCCAAGGATGAAGATCGGAATCCTTATCCAGCCGCTCAGTGTCTCTTCTGTTCTGTGAAGTATCAAAATCCGAGTCTTGCACCCTCCAAGCTGCTTTCTCATCTCAAAATGCAACACGGGGACCATAAAAACAAGTCAAAGGAGTTCTTCGAAGCAACTCTAGCTGAACTTATAGAGCAACAAAACTCTTTCGATGACATTGTTGTCCATCGAGGAAGGGAAGAGAAGCCCTTGCTCATGGCATAAGTGAATATATCACATGTTCTCATGAAATCTAAGAAGCCTTTCACAAAAGCCGAGAAAATCATTCTTCCATGCTTGGAAATAGCTGCCCAGTGTCTTCATGGGGGGAAGAAAGCAGGTGACAAGGTGCCGAATGTTCCGCATTCATACACCTCAATGAAACGTCGATCTGTGACAGTCGTTGAAGATTTGAAGGATCAACTGCTCACGAAGCTCAGAGGAGCACCCTGGTTTGGTGTACAGTTCGACGAATCCACTGACATTGGAAATGTGGCTCAACCTTTAGCTAACGGCCGCTTTCCTGATATTCAATCGAAGAAAATAGTCGAACATGTCTTATTCTGCTTACCAGTTGGTGTGCAGATAACAGCTGAGGCAATTTTCATGAAGGTGAATGAATTTATGGACACAAATGATCTGAGCTGGAATAAATGTGCTTCTATCACCACAGATGGAGATGCACCGATGGTTGGAAGCAAGAATGGTGTTACTACAAAAATGAAGGGTGATGCTCCCAATTGCTCTTAGATTCACTGCATAATACATCGGGAGACACTGGCTGCTAAGAAGTTACTGCCATGTGATGCTGATGATGGATTTTATGTGAAGAAAAAGGATTTGGAAGAAATCCTCAACGATGTGGTAAAGATTGTGAATAATATCCATGCAAAGGCAAAGACGTCTCCCATGTTTGAACAGCTCTGCAAGGAGGTGGATGCCGAGTTTACTAAGCTCTTCCTTCATGTAGAAGTTCGCTGGCTGTTTCGTGGCAAAGTGCTAAACAGATTTATTTCTTTGAGAGAAGAATTGTGTGTGTTTCTGACAGAAGAAGTAGATGAGAAGGCTTTCAAGCTCCGAGACAACTACTGGGTTGCTACATGGCTATAATCTTTGATCAGTTGAACCGGTTGAACCTTTCCCTCCAAGGCAACGGCGGGGATATGTTCGACGTGACTGGTAAGGTTGAAGCTTTCAAACTGAAGATAGAGCTCTGGAAAAGGAGAATTGAAACAAAGGACTTCACTGATTTTTCCTCCCTTGATCAATTCTTGAGGGAGTGCAACTGGGAAGTGGGGTCTCTCTCGCTGGAGGAAACTATGAAGGATTTGTTATCCTCCATCTGAAAAACTCTGAAGAGAACTTCAGTCTTTATTTCCCTGATCACGAGACAAGAGCACTGGAAGAATGTATGTGGATTGTGAATCTTTTTGTCTCAGCCAATGTCAGATCTGCCAATCTGGATTCGTTGATGACTATACTCCAAGAACTGTCAACATATTTTGCACAGAAGTCATCATTCCTAGAATTCTCCTATTATGGAGATTTCTGGGTCTCACTTTTGGGAATTCCGGACTACCAAGGACTTGCCCAGAAGGTCATGACCTTTCTTGTGCGGATGGCAACGACGTACCTGGCAGAGAGAGGCTTCTCCAACCTGATGGACATCAAAACCAAAAAGAGAAACCTGTTGCCCGATGTCGATTCTTTGATGACGGGGGGCGCTGGAGAGTGGAATAATACCTCGTTTTGAAAACATCGTAGGAGTAATGCAGCAGTAGGCCAGCCATTGAATGGTGTAGTATTCATTGAAAGATGTGCAATCAGTAGAGTTCATTGAATGGTGTTCAATGCCAATAGTATTCATTAATTAATCTTTTCTTTTCTAGTTTAGTTAGTTATTTATCTTTATTTTCTAAATCTAACACCTTTATAACTATTAGGTAACTGTTTTATTTTATGTATAAAATGTTTGCTATTATTTGTATTTTATTTTTTGCTTCTTAATGTTTAAATATACCGTGTGTAAGGAAAAAATAATTGTATTCATACTACAGTATGTGAATGTGTGTACTGTGTTAGTTCTGAAAATAAAGCACAAAGGTGGAGTAAACATGCAAATTTGTGGCAGTTTTCCTTCTGGGGTGCATGGGTTTCTCAAAGCCTGGCTTAGGGGTGCATGAAGTTATAAAAGGTTGAAGAACACTGCTCTATACGATGCAAGTAGGGCAATAGATATAGTGTATCTCGACTTTCAAAAAGCCTTTAACAAAGTCCCTCACGCGAGATTGATGGCTAAAGTCAGAGGACTAGGAATCACCGGGCTGTTTCCAACTGGATTGAGGATTGGTTAAAATAGAAAGCAGAGTGGTAATAAATGGAGTGGCTTCGGAGTGGGCGCCCGTCACCAGTGGTGTCCCACAGGGTTCCGTTCTGGGTCCTTTACTTTTTATCATCTATATTAACGATATAGACGTCGGGCTCCTGAGTACAATTTCCAAATTTGCAGACGATACGAAATTAGGAAGTAGTGTAGGTACTAAGGAGGGCGTAAGAACGCTTGAAAATGATCTTGAGAGGTTGGGCGAATGGTCTGCTACTTAGCAGATGCCACTCAACTTGCACAAATGTAAGGTAATGCACATAGGTTATAAAAACCCGAAGACCGATTACTCTTTCTTGGGAAGGAACTTGACTGAGACCGATCTAGAGAAAGACTTAGGAGTCTATATCATCAATGATCTGAAACCGTCGAAGCTCTGTGCAGAAGTCGAAAAGAGGACCTTAAAAATATTAGGTCATATTTCTTGTCGGATTGGCATTAAGTGAGAATAATTTTTGTAATCTGACCCTGTCTATTCCATTGAGCATCTTGAAGACTTGAATAAGATGACCGCGCAACCTCCTCGTCTCTAAGGTAAACAGATTTAGGCGCTCCAATCTCCCTTCGTAGTTTTGCATTGTCATTGAAGGGATCAATTTTGTAGCCTTTGCTTGTACCCTTTCTAACCTTTCTATATCCTTCCTGAGGGATGGAGACCAAAACTGCGCACAGTATTCCAGTTGAGGTCTGAGTAGTGAATTATAAAGAGAAATTACAGTCTCCTTGTCCTAGTTTCGGAACAAGGAGACTGTAATGTCTCTTTATAATTCACTAGTCAGACCTCAACTGGAAACTGTGCGCAGTTTTTGGTCCCCATCCCTCAGGAAGGATATAGAAAGGTTAGAAAGGTTACAAGCAAAGGCTACAAAATTGATCCCTTCAATGAGAATGCAAAACTACGAAGGGAGATTGGAGCGCCTAAATCTGTTTACCTTAGAGACGAGGAGGTTGCGCGGGGATCTTATTCAAGTCTTCAAGATGCTCAATGGAATAGACAGGGTAGATTACAAAAATTATTCTCACTTAATGCCAATCCGACAAGAAATAATGGGTTTAAACTGGAACTAAAGACATTTAGAACTCTGTCTGCGGCAATTTCTTTTCCTATAAAATAGGTAATATCTGGAACCAACATCCCTCAGAGGTTGTCAAACCAAAGTGTAAATGTGTTTAAAAATATGCTAGACAAAGTACTGAGAACTCTCATGGTTTAAGAATAAAACATAACGTAACTCTGCAGGAGTTCGCTTGCGCGGTGTCTCTGTGGGCATGCGTAATTATAGAACTATCTTATATCTTCTCCACTTTCCTGTAATATTTCCTTGACTACTTTTCCAGGGTCAAGGTATTTTCTTCAACTTTTTCCGTACCTGCCTCTGGCATGGAGGGAGCGGAGGGTGAGAAGAGAGCCTTATACTTTTCTATCCCGTTTTTTACTATTGCTGGAATAGTTGAAAGAAAAATAAGCTTGTTTCATAACAGGAACCTTCCAGAGTGGACCGGTAGGTCTTTCAGCTTTCCTCTTGTCCTTGTAACTCCTTATAACTCTCTCTCTCTCTCATGTACGAAAGACAGGGCGCTACACACAGAGAAGTTGCTACCGAATTCAATAGAAATCATCCTGATAAGCATCCAGTAACACACCACAATCCGCAATTAGAAACCATAGTAATGATAACAACCATCCCCTTTACAAAACTCAGTTCGAAATTTTAACAAGAACCAGTAACCTTACAGAACTCCGAATTTTAGAATCTTTGTACCTCTATAGAAACAAACCCTCCATTAACAACAGTAGTTCGTCTTACAAATTACAGCTCTTCTACTAACCAACCAACGTACTTTCATAGATATATTATATCTTCCACTGTACCTGATATTCATACAGTTTTCTCCAGTATCTGCAGAATATAGAGGTTGACGTAATTATTGTGTATTTACCAGTTGAGATAATTTTAATTTAATTTAATTTTAATAATTTTAATTCCTTTTATATTAACGTAATTTTAATTATTTATTTTTATTTTGTTTAAGGTTTTAAGGTTTATAATTCACTGATGATGACAAAAGATTTGTCGAAACGTCTGAAGTAAAAAAAAACGAAAATGTTTGCTGTCGTGGTGGTCCTTCTTTCATCTGAAGCTCCGTTTCCCTAAGGAGATGTCAATAGCTTTGATATATACAGGGTGGGCCGAAAGTCTGGATCCATAGGAAAATATTTATTTTAATACATAAATTACAACAAATGGTAAATACTTAAAATGAATATCAACTTTAACTCGTAAATGCGTAAATACTGCAGTATAAACAACAAATTATAACAAATGCTCAAATTGGCGGCCTCTGACATCGAGCCACTTAGGGATGGAATTTATGATTCTTAATAATTCTTCGAATTGATTCTCGAGATGCGTTATCGCGTTATGCGTTATCGCATTATGCGTTATCGCGTTATGCGTTATCGCGTTATCGCGTTATCGCGTTATCGTTATCGCGTTATGCGTTATCGCATTTCTGGGCTGAAATAAAAAAAGTATTTGAGTATTTATACTGGAGTACGAACTACTGTACAGTATCACGGATACGCATTTACGAGTTAAAGTTGATATTCATTTTAAGTATTTACCATTTGTTGTAATTTATGTATTAAAATAAATATTTTCCTATGGATCCAGACTTTCGGCCCACCCTGTATAAATATATATATATATATATATATACACAATGGCGCTCATAAGCTTTCGTACAGAGAAATATTTCAGTATATATCGTCCTTTTCCTTTGTACATACATAGGAAAGTTATGAAAAGTTACCGTTCCTTTGGAAAAGTTTAACAAACAAACATTAGTTTAACTCCAATATCGTCGTATAATGTAAAACGTCAAAAAATTTGAGGAAAATAAAAAAATAGTTAAAATGCAAATGTTTTCGTACGAGGGCCACTCAATATATTTTGCCCCACCTTTTTATTTTTCTTTCCAAGTTTCCTTGTAAGTTCCACAAATTTTGTACACAAGTAGTTACATACCTTTTTAACAAGTTTTTATTTTTCCACATAGTCTCCATCCTTTTCTACAGCTTTCCTCCATCTCGAAACAAGGCCCTTTATTCCTTGCTGGTAAAAGTCCGCTGGGTTCGGATGGAGCCACCTCTTAACCTCCTCAACAACTTCATCGTCACTGAAACTTTCTTCCACGAATAGCATCCGGGCTGTTTGCAAAGTGTTGTGTGGTCTTGCGTTATCGCGCAAAAGAAGGACGTCTTCCAGTTTTCTCTCCGGTCGGTCGAACTCGCTTTATACGTCTCTAGAGTCTCTGTAGGGTAGCAATATATGCCTCTGAGTTGATTGTCCTTTCTTCATAATGTCCGTCAGAATCACCCCTTTCATGTCGCAGAAGATGGTGGCCATAACCTTTCCTGCAGAGGGAGCCATTTTGAACTTTTTCTTGCGTGGGGGGTCTGCGTGATGCCACTCCGTAGATTGGCGTTTTGTTTCAGGTTCAAAGTGGTGTACCCAAGTCTCATCCCTAGTCACAATTCGTGAGAGGAAGTCATCCCCTTCTGTCTCGTATCGAAACAACGACTCAGAAGTAATTTCTTTTCTTTGGGTTTTGTGATCTTCAGTAAGTTCGCGAGGAACAAACCGTGAACACACTTTTGAGTATCCCAGTTGCTTAATTATTCACACTTCCTTCACTAATTCCTAGCTACAGTGATAGCTCGTTGTATGTGACGCGCTGATTTGATCGAATGATGCTGTTAGCACGTTGCACAGTGTGAGATATCCAGCTGATGCCGGGCGACCGCTGCGTGGCTCATCATCGAGGCTGGCTCTCCCTCTCTCTCCGATGATCTCACACGTTTAGACCAGCGTCCAACCGTGCTTCGATCAACAACAGCATCTCCGTAAACGTTTTGTAGACATTTGTGAATATTTCCAACTGTTTCCTTCTCTACGGTTAAGAACTCGATAACAGCTCTCTGTTTACGACGCACATCACTGTCAGACGCTATTTTCGAAACTGCGTTAACCATCGGTTTTATGCAAGGGCGTTTAAAAGCGATTTTATACAAGGAGGGGAGGTTCAAACTGGAAAAATCTGGTTATGTGAAGCACAGAAAGTTCAAACTGACGTCCCAAAAGACATTTCAGCTCCATGGCCTATTATTTAGCTAAGAAAAAAGGGTGGGGCAAAATATATTGAGTGCCCCTAGTATATTTACTTAAAAAATTATTAATACTTTGTGTGTCCACCTTTGGCTTCAAGAATTTGAAATTTTTATCAGTAGTTGGCTGTTTATTGATTAGAGACTTGGCAATTCTGAATTCTAGAATTTTCTCTGTGAATCTTCATGGAAGACGGATGACTGTACAAGCCATTAGTAACTAATGGGCCGTCGTGGTAAAGAGTTGTCTGCAGATCTTAAGAGATCCGTTATTGCTGCACACGAATCTGGAAAGCGTTATTGAAAGATTGGAAAAGAACTTCGAGTTCCAGTTACGACGGTTGCTTCAGTTATAATGAAATGTACAATCAAAACTCTACCAAGGTGTGAACAACCATGCAGGATTTCAAAACGTACAGCTAGACGGATTGAAAAAATGGCTGCTGCGAATCCACGAGTGACTGCAGGTGATATTTGCCAAACATTAAGACTGTCTAAGATCGATGTCCATCCCTCTACTGTACGTCGGACATTGGGAAAGAATGGTCTGCATGGAAGAGTTACACGAAGAAAACCTCTGCTACGAAAAGCGCACAAAGAAACTCGTTTAAAGTACGCCAAGGCTCATCAAAATGATAGATTTGCATTCTGGAAGAAAGTTCTCTGGACAGACGAGACCAAAATTGAATTATCTGGGAACAACGAACAACGGTATGTTTGGCTAAAATCAAATACTGCATTCGAGGAATAAAACATCCTTCCTACGGTTAACATGGTGGTGGTAAGCACACCGGACAAAAAATTAGTCACCCCTAATAGCACCGATAGTAGGAAGTTCAAGGTCACACAGAGGGCGCTGATGTAGCATTGGTAAGTGACAAGTAGCGGTGACGTAGCACACAGGATCAGATCTGTTTCGTGAGGTGGTGAAGAACAAAGTGTGTGTTGGATATAGTCTGCAAAATGGGTCGTGAGGCAGACGTTACTCAGTGGCAAAAAGGAGCCATCGTGTTTGGCAGAGCCCACGGACACAAAATGTCTGAAGTAGCCCAATTTGTTGGTGTTTCAACGCGTACTGTCCAGCGAGTTTACAAAGAGTGGTGTAGTTCGCAATCAACTGACAATCGACGGCGTAACTGTGGCCGGAAAACAATTCTCGACAATAGGGGCCGCCGCATGTTTCTCGTCTAGTAACTGCAAATCGTTTTCAAACCAGACAATTGCTCCAAGAAACCAATGAGGTTCTCCAGCGACCAATTTCCGAACGGACATTGCGACGAGAACTGCATGCGATGGACATCTGGAGCAGGGTACCACGGAAGAGGCCGCTGTTAACAGCAAGTCACAATTGGCACGTTATAAATGGGCTCAGAGGCACAAAAACTGGACTGCGGCAGATTGGAAACGTGTAATTTGGTCCGATGAGTCCCGTTTTTGTTTGTTCTCCATGATGGGAGGCGACGAGTACATCGCAGGTCCAATGAAGCCTTTAATCCTGAATGCGTCGAAGGTGTTGTTCAGGCTGGAAACAGAAAGTGAAGCGCAGGAATAGACACCCACGGACTCTGGCGGAACTTCGGGACCGGCTGATGAACGAGTGGCAGCAAATCGATGTTCAGTACATGCACAACCTCGTAGTCTCTGCCTCGCCGGATTCGTGCGGTTATCAAGGCCAGAGGCGCCGTCACACGTTATTAGGTACATTCTGAGAGGGGTGACTAATTTTTTGTCCGGTGTGCTTAGTTTGCTTCTTTGTTGATGCTTTAATGTTTCTGGTCCAGGAAACATTGCTGTCATCAATGGAATCTTGAATTCGAAGAAATATCAGAAAATTTTCGAAAAAAATATATTGCCATCAATTCGGGAGTTGTGAATGGGTCGCAATTGGGTACTGCAGCAGGATAATGATCCAAAACATAAAAGTAAGAGCACCATGAAATGGCTTCAACGAGAGAATTTCAAGCTTCTCGAGTGGTCCAGTCAGAGTCAGATCTCAATTTAACCTATATAGACCCAATGACTACATATGTAGTCAGCGTCCTTTTTTTAGGACACATTTTAACACTGCAATTTAGGTTAGAACTTAAAAGTGAAATTTTTTAATATTATTTTTATTTTGTAATTTAATTTTTGTGTATCAGATAAAAATAAAAAATTAATATTTTAAATTTTCACTTTTAGTTCTAACCTAAATTGTAATGTTAAAATGTGTCCTCAAAAAAGGACGCTGGGCGTTACTGGGTTAATCGAGAATTTATAGTTTAATTTGAAAAAAGGTGTCTGCAAAAGAAACCCTTCGAATCTGAATAAATTGCAACAATTTTCTTTAGAAGAATGGGCTAAAATTTCTACTGAGAAACGTCGAAACTTTGTAGAAAAATACCCAAACCGTATCATTGAAGTCCTCCAAGCAAAAGGTGGACACAAAGTATGAAATAGCTTTGTAAATAAATGTACGAAACTTTTGAATTTTAACTTTTTTTTTATTTCCTCAAATTCTGTTTTACATTATATGTATGTTGGAGTTGAACTAATTTTTTTTATTTGTTAAATTTTTCAAAACGAACAGTAAACTTTTCATAACGATCGTTTGCATGGTACAAAGATAAGGACGAATTCAATATAACTGAAATATTTTTCTGTACGATTGCTTATGAGCGTCACTATATCTATATATATATGATGAATAAAACCACGAAGGAAAGGAAACACAAAATGGTGCTCAAGCGCTTTCGTCTAATGACATCCTCAGGAACACTGAAGTACATACAAGATATACAGCCTATATATAGGTTACAGAAAGAAAAAAAAAATAAATAAATAAATAATATATATTATATATTATATATATATATATATATATATATACACACATATACCTATATATATACATAATATGCAATAAACGGAGAAGTAAAAATAAAAATTAAAAATTAAGGATTATCAGAGAGGCATACAGATTTGTAAGGAAAAAATATCGATTTTTAGCACAAGATCAAATGAATTATAAAAATACAAATTTATACTGGAAATCTGCCCGGGTTTTAACACTTTGCCTTTTATGGTTAAGGTTTCGATGTATATAAAAATAAAATGAAAATTAAAAGTTAATAAAGTAGCATACAAGTTTACCAAAGATTTAGCGTTCTACCCTTCTTATCTAAATCTGTTTTGAAGGAATTCAAAACAACAGGATCAACTTGAAAAAGACCTTTGCTTATGTTGAAGTTATTTGAAGTTGGATAATGGCAGACTCAGAATATTTCTATTAACAATGTTGCTAGAGTGAAATAAAACTGAAGCATTATTCCAATCAATACAGTGGGATAACTCTGACAAATGGACAAAAAGGGCACTGGACAACTGTCCTGTTCTAACGGAATATTGATGCTGTTTTATACGTGTGTGCAAATCCTTTCCCGTCTGACCTATGTAAAAGGAATCACATTGTTTACAACCAATTGTATAGATATGCCTGAATTATTGGTAGGGCTATTTTTACTATGATATTTTCACAATATTGTTATATGAAAAATACTACATTAATATCCAAAAGTTTAAGTACATTAGCAATGCCTAAAAAGCCCGGGAAAAATGGAAGTACTAAATATTTTTTGACAAAGTACGAGTGTTATTATTGACACGATAGAAAGTTCGTTTTGCCTTGTTGAGACAAGATTCCATAAACGCAGATGGATAACACAGATCACTTCCAATACCGTTGATTTTTTCTAATTCAGCATCGATGTATTCCGGACTGGCGATCCTAAGGGCGCGGAGAAACATTGATGAAAAAAATGGCCTTCTTAGTGGGGTGTCATGTCCCGAGTAAAAGTGTACGTAGGACAAATTGTTTGTTGTTTTCCGATAGGTACTAAACTTAAAACCTGGGCTTTCCCTATGTACAAACGCACATCCAAAATGGGATTGAATTGTCTTGTTCCACTTCTAAAGTAAACTTAATGGAGGGGACTTGATCATTTAACTGAAGGAGGAAGTTATCCAGGTCACGATTCATGGGCCAGATACACAAAATATCGTCGACGTACCGCAACCAAGGGATGCCAACCCCCAGGATTCTCGGAATGTAAGTAATTTCGAAAAACTCCATATAAATATTGGAGAGGAGGGCGATAAGGGGTTGCCCATGGCCATCCCAAAAACTTGTTGATAATACTCGTTATTGAAAGTGAATTTACAGTCTTTGATGCAAAGCTTAATAAGTTCCAAAACGACGTAAATAAGGAGCGTCTCTGCACACGGGGAAGAGAAATAACGAATAAATGAAAAATGAGGCGAACCGCCCGGGAATCGAACCCAGAGCCTTCTCTTCCCCGTGTGCAGAGACGCTCCTTATTTACGTCGTTTCTATTCATTTATATACTGCGTGGTCATTGCAGTTAAATGCATATATATATATATATATATATATATATATATATATATATATATATTTTTTTTATTTTTCTTTATTTTTTTTTTCTTTCTGTAACCTATATATAGGCTGTATCCCTTGTATGTACTTCAGTGTTCCTGAGGATGTCATTAGACGAAAGCGCTTGAGCACCATTTTGTGTTTCCTTTCCTTCGTCGTTTTATTCATCATAAATATTTTTCACGTGTTACTTTCGTGAAATAATTTTCCTATATATATATATAATTATATATGCACTTTACCTTACAACCTTACAAAGGTTCCGCACGATGACTCCTCATTTCGCGAAGGTTAAGCCCCTCCTCTCGAGTTGACCTAGTGAAATAGCGTTGGTTTCTTGTGCTCTCCACCTCACATAGCCAGGTACGTCCGGCTCATCGGGGAGTGTACTGAGCCAAGCGTCTAATCTTCTTTTGAAGATGTCCACTGCAACTCCCTTCGTGTTTCTTAGGTCTTTGGGCAGCTGATTAAACAGTTTTTGTCCTCTCACAACAAAACTATTTTCTTTCAGTGTTGAGGATGTTCCCTGTCTAGCCTTTAATTTGGGAATACGACACAGTCTACCGTTTCTACTTTCCACCGTTGTTTGGGGAGTTATAGGGTTCAGAGTAAGATTAGGGACTAGTTTCTCCATTATTTTCCAAGTGTAAATAATGGTGTTTCTCTCTCTTCTCCTTTCCAGTGAATATAGGTCTAGTTCGCTTAACCTTTCCCAGTAATTTAGTTCTTTGCACCCGTTGATCTTGGCTGTGAAGCTTCTCTGGATCCTTTCCAGCTGTCTAATGTCTTCTTTTTATATGGGGATGTTAGACCGAGCAGTATTCCAATTTGGGTATGATGAGGGTTTTCAGTAGGGAAGCATTACATTCCTATCCCTTCGTTTAAAGGTTCTCAGTATCTGCCCCGTTATTCTCTTTGCTCTGTTTACTGCTATCTTATTTTGTGTTTCACATTTCGCATCATCAGTCATTACAACCCCTAAGTCTTTTGCTCTAGAATTTCTCTGAATTTCCTGTCCATTTGGGGTATAATATTGCATGGATTTTAGGTCTTCTCTTTTTCCGTACCGTAACAGCTGAAATTTCTCGGTGTTAAACTTCATATTGTTGTCTTCCGTCCACTTGTAGATTCTGTTCATGTTGGTTTGTAGAGATCCTATATCTTCTGGATTTCTTATTTTTCTACTGATCTTTGTGTCATCCGCAAAGGATATTACTGTGCTGTCTGTGGTAACGTCCTCATCTATGTCAGTTAACATGATTATGAAGAGTAGTGCAGCTAATACTGTTCCTTGTGGTACTGAGCTGAGGATCTCTGATTCTGATGAAGATACTCCTTGTACTGCAACGACTTGCTGCCGCTCACTAAGGAAATTATATATCCATTTCTCTACTTTTCCTCTTATTCCCAAATATTTCAGTTTATGTATTATGATTCCATGGTCACACTTGTCGAACGCTTTGGCGAAGTCTGTGTATAGCACATCATAGTTTTCATTACTTTCAAGTGCATCAATAATGTTGTTGTAGTGTTCCATTAGTTGTGATAGGCATGATCTGCCTGACCGAAACCCATGTTGGTTATCATTGAATTTTTTCCGAGTTTCCAAAATGTACTAGATTTTCTGTCTAACTATCCTTTCAAATATTTAAGTGAGATGAGATGTAAGCGACACTGGCCTATAGTTTTCGGCCTCGGATCGATCTCCTCCTTTATATATTGGGACTATGAGACTATATCTATTATATATATATATATATATATATATTATATATATATATGTAAAGAACGACGCTTGTGTAGAAGAACGTTCCGCACAAGATGAGGAGGGCAATTGGAAGATCCCGGGTTCGATTCCCGGGTGGTTACCTCATTTTTCATTTGTTCGTTCTCCCTCCTCATCTTGTGCGGAACGTTCTTCTACACAAGCGTCGTTCTTTACATTAATTATACTGTGTGTTGTTTGCAGTTAAAAAAAAAAAAAAATATATATATATATATATATATTACAATAAGACCTTTCTATAACGAAATATATAGACCAAATGGCTGTCGTTGTTGAAAGGTTGTTCGTTATAAAGAGGTTTTCTTTTGTCGATATTGTAGTGTACGAATATATTTTAATTCCCTATTTAGACACTCATTAGTTATTTATCCATATTTTATATAGTACTGTGTCTAATACAGTATATTAAATGCATTACTTAAAAGTAGTTTAAGTATTTAAAAGTATTTCTCCGTGAGGGAGAAACATTCTACACAATTACGTATCAGCTTCTAGGCATCTTATATATGTTTCCTGTCCTATTGCTGCAATTCGGCCTTTGGATCCTCCCAAGAGGAGGCGCCTTTGGCACTTCGGCGCCGTTGATTGGGAGGCCCTTAGGCAGTACTTCTGTGATTTCTCATGGAATGATTACTGCTTCCGTGGCAGGTGTGGGGACTTGAGGGGCTAACCACCTTGACTTAATTTCCAGGACTAACTAGCCTCCAATCGAGACGCGCTCTGACCTCATCTGCGGTTCGGAGCAGTTTAGGGGTCCCACACAAAATGAGCGGATTATGGTCTGTGTGGAATTCACTGAGCAAAACTTCGGATGAACAGCCACAGAATCAAAGGGTGATAGCTCTTCGAGTAACGAAGTTCTTGACGCCAATCACCCTCTCGACCTAAACCGTACCCAAGTTAAACTCGACTGAGTTTGAATGACTCCGTTCGAGTAAGTAATGACCAGCGAATTAATCACTCCTTGACCTTGTACTCTTAGATCCACTCCGAGGATAAGAGGAATCTAAATTATTAAATCCAGGACTCCTCAAATCCACAGAGCAGACAAGAGGTGGGAGGTCCGTAACCCAATACGTAACAGTCAGTTCAGTCTCACTATAATACCTAAGGTAAATTACCGTCCGCGAGCAAAACGACTTAAATTTAATGGAAATGTTACGTACTAGTTATATCCAAATAATTATGTTTATAGCCCAAATTAAATATTTACAGTATATACACAAGGAGCAGAATGGCTCCTAAGTCCAGAATAGGACAAATAACTTAAGATTAAATTGATGATAAATATTGGCAATAGTAGCCTAAACAAAATTATTTACAACTCCTTTCAATGGAGGAATTTAAACTAAGTTCAAACGTTTAAGATTTCAAAGAGAATGAATCGCAATCTAAGCAGAACACAACCTTACGGCAACAAAACTGAGGAAAAAAGTGACCATAATTATTTAGATGAATACCAGCTCCCAGATTCAAGATGGCGCACAAAGGGTTCCGCAAGGGACGCTCTACTGGCAATCTTCTTGCATATCCCTCTCTGACTCTTGGTCATCCTCCTTTCGGGATTTCGGTGAAACTTTTGCTATTGCGCTAGACATATCGAAAGCTTTTGATAGAGTCTGGCACAAATGTTTAATTTTGGAACTGCCGTCCTTCGGTTTCTATCCTTCTATCTGTGCTTTCATTTCTAATTTCCTTTCTGGCCGATCTATAGGTGCAGTTGTAGATGGCCACTGTTCTTCTCCTAAGCTGTTAACAGTGGTGTTCCTCAGGGTTCTGTCCTGTCACCCACTCTTTTCCTCTTATTATTAATGATCTTTTAATTCGCACTTCCTGTCCTATTCACTCCTATGCCGATGATTCCACTCTTCATTTCTCCATCCGCTTCCCAAAGCGTCCCTCACAGCAGTCACTTCATGATTCGCGTAGGACGGCTATGGAGCACCTGACCTCTGATCTGTCTGCTATATCTGACTGGGGCAGAGGAAAACTTGTGGCTTTCAGTACCTCAAAAAGTCAGTTCCTCCATCTGTCTACTCGTCACAATCTTCCACACGACTATCCCCTTACCTTCAACAACACACAGTTCAATCCTTCCTCTTCTCTTAACATTCTTGACGTTTCTTTTTCTCATGATCTTTCCTGGAGAGATCACATATACTCTCTTTCTAAAACAGCTTCTAAGAGATTTTGTGTATTATACCGCCTCCGCAATTTTTTCACCCCGACTCACCTGCTGTCTCTGTACAGGGGTTTTGTTCGCCCCTGTATGGAGTATGCCTCTCATGTGTGGGGTGGCTCAACCCAGACAGCGTAGTGGATCGGGTGGAATCAAAGGCTTTTTGTCTCATCAATTCCCCGCCTCTTACTGATTGTCTTCAATCTCTCTATCTTCGCCGCAATGTTACCTCACTCTCTCTTTACTATCGCTATCGTAACGGACATTGCTCTTCTGAACTCTCTAACTGTATGTCTCCTCCTTTAAGGAGAGCACACAGTACCAGACTTTATCATTCCTTTTCTGTCCAACTATCTAATGCAAGGGTTAATCGGTATTGTCAGTCTTTCATCTACTCAACCGGCAGACTCTGGAACAATCTTCCTCAATCCATCTTTCCTCCTGTCTATGACATCCCATCTTTCAAACGCAGAGTGCCTAGGCATCTCGGAAGCCCCGGACCTTGATTTTGTCTCTCCTCTTCCCCTATGTGGGGGCGGGCGAGCTTTTACGAGCATTCGCCCTTGGCCCCTCCTTCCTGCATAAAAAAAACAGCCAATCAGCATGCCGCTTACTTTCTTGATCGGAGAAATGGCGGTAGAGAAGAACACGTGCAGCTCAGGCTGAGTTAGCGAAAACACCTTATAACGAAACGTGTTTTCAATAAATAGAGGTTTTTCGAAATGTCCAAGATGTTCGGTAAAGAGAGGTTTCGTTAAATTGGAATGTCTTTATTGAGAGGTTTCACTATATATATATATATATATATATATATATATATATTATATGTGTGTGTTTGTGTACATTATATACATTTTAACTGCAAACAACACACAGTATAATTAACGTAAAGAACGATGCTTGTATAGAAGAACGTTCCGCACAAGATGAGGAAAAAGAACGAACAAATGAAAAATGAGGTAACCACCCGGGAATCGAACCCGGGATCTTCCCGATTGCCGGTCAGATATGCTAACCACGGCACCATGGGGATAAATCAGAAGTCGTAATTCTCCTACATACGAGCAGAAACCAATGCCCTGAGGGGGCACCTCTCGCATGTCGCACATATATACATTTTAACTGCAAACAACATACAGTATAATTAACGTAAACAACGACGCTTGTATAGAAGAACGTTCCGCACGTTCTTCTATACAAGCGTCGTTCATATATATATAAGTTTATATGTATATATATATATATACATATATATATATATATATATATGTTACACACAGACCGTGCATAGAACAAAGAACTCTTCTTGCTGTTTCTGTTCAGGGGTCTTGTCCGCCCCCTGTATAGAGCATGCTTTTCATGTATGGAGTGGCTCAACCCACACTGTACTTGACCGAAGGGAATCAAAGGCTTTTCGTCTCATCAATTCCCCGCCTCTTTCTGACTGTCTTCAATCTCTATATCTTCGCCGCAATGTTGCTTCACTCTCTCTTTACTATCGTTATTATAACAAACACTGCTCTTCTGAACTCTCTAACTGCATGTCTCTTCTTTCCAGGATCGGTATTTTCAATCCTTCATCTACTCAAGCGGTGAACTCTGGAACAATCTTCATCAATCCATCTTTCCCCCTGCCTATGACCTCCAATCTTTCAAACGCAGAGTGTCTAGGAATTTCTAAAGCCCTGGACCTTGATTTTGTCTCTCCTCTTCTCCTAATGGGGGAGGCGGGCACTTTTGCGAGCATTCGCCTTTGGCCCCTCCTTCCTGAATAAAAAAACTATAGTTTTTCTTTTGCATGATGGAAGCCCAACCTGGGCATTGTGTCACCAGAAGATAGACCCCGGCTTTGGGACAAGGTCTATGGTTTAAAGCTGCGTATCTCTGCATTGGGGAACTAGTTTCCCATATGTAGAAAAAGTACAGTAAAAAATTTTTCATTTCAGTTAATAAAAAACCTTTTAAAAGTGTCGGATTTTAAATACGTTGAAGAAGAGAAGTTATCACATTGAGGTGCTTCATGACTTACATGAAGAGGATTATATATACATATATATACATACATATATATATATATATATATATATATATACCACGCCCCACCAACACCCCAGCATCTCAACCAATGGGCTACCCAGGGTACACATTTATCTATCAACCAATTTTTTTTATTGTGTGGAAGGATGAACAGCTGGGTTCTGCTGCCAGCCGCCTGCCGTCACCGGATCTCGATCCAGGGGCAGATGGATTCCTAGTCAGCGACGCTAACCACTACACCACCGAGCTCTCTCTCTCTCTCTCTCTCTCTCTCTCTCTCTCTCTCTCTATATATATATATATATATATATATATATATATGTATATAAAACTTTGGTTAACCTTGGTTTTGCTTCCGACCGAATTGTTCATTCTGACAAAGGTCAAGCTTTGTCACTCCATCTTAGACCTACAGTTTAACGCAGAATCCGAACCACGCCCCACCAGCATCCCACTACACCACCGAGCTCTCTCTCTCTCTCTCTCTCTCTCTCTCTCTCTCTCTCTCTATATATATATATATATATATATATATAGAGAGAGAGAGAGAGAGAGAGAGAGAGAGAGAGAGAGAGAGAGAGAGAGCTCGGTGGTGTAGTGGGATGCTGGTGGGGCGTGGTTCGGATTCTGCGTTAAACTGTAGGTCTAAGATGGAGTGACAAAGCTTGACCTTTGTCAGAATGAACAATTCGGTCGGAAGCAAAACCAAGGTTAACCAAAGTTTTATATATATATATACACATTTTTTTTACTTCTTCTTTTTCTTCTTTATTTTAAACAACTCAATTTTATGAGATTAACCTATCACTCCAAAGCCCTCGCCCCTCAACCCCAGAAAGACAAACAATTTTCGATAATTCATGCATACGAAAGTAAGCCAACCAAAAAAATGGCTCCACAACAAAAAATTTCTTTGCATATTCGGGGATTTTATAAAATGTAAAATGTAACAAAATGTATAAAAAAGTAATTGAAGTAAGGAAGGAAGGAGTGTAGGATATATTTAGGACGTATTTTCCGAACTTCTCATCCTATTTGGGCTAAAATTTCTGGAAAAGAATTTGGTGGTGAATAGTTACAACACCCGTTTCATATAATGGAGTTTGGATTGAGAAAAACTGCAATGGGCTTTGGATTGGGGTTCATTTCGAATAATATATATATATATATTTATATATATATATATATAGGGCTACGTCATGGCCGATGTCGTAACACCTCTTCACGAAGATCAGCGAAGTTAAGCGACATTGGGTCTGGGTAGTAGTTGGATGTGAGACCGTCCTCTCCGCCCAGATTATGTAGCGACCCGTGGTTCGGATCCCACGTAAAGCTCTAGGTCCCCTCCGTCATATGACCTTAGATGTTGCGAAGGAGGTTAAACAACCCCACTTAAAACAAAAAAAAAATATATATATATATATATATATATCGGGTGAGTATTTTAAAAATCCGACACTTTTAAAAGGTTTTTTATTAACTGAAATGAAAAATTTTTACTGTATTTTTACTAAATATGGGAAATTAGTTCCTCAGTGCAGAGATACGCAGCTTTAAACCCAGGATCCTGTCCCAAAGCTGGGGGTATATCTGCTAGTGACACGATGCCCAGGTTGGGCTTCCTTCATGCAAAAGAAAAACAATAGTTTTTTATTCAGGAAGGAGGGGCCAAAGGCGAATGCTCGCAAAAGCGCCCGCCCCCCATTAGGAGAAGAGGAGAGACAAAATCAAGGTCCAGGGCTTTGGAAATGCCTAGACACTCTGTGTTTGAAAGATTGGAGGTCATAAGCAGGGGGAAAGATGGATTGATGAAGATTGTTCCCGAGTTCACCGGTTGAGTAGATGAAAGATTGAAAATACCGATCCTGAAAGAAGAGGCATGCAGTTAAAGAGTTCAGAAGAGCAGTGTTTGTTATAATAACGATAGTAAAGAGAGAGTGAAGCAACATTGCGGCGAAGATATAGAGATTGAAGACAGTCAGAAAGAGGCGGGGAAATGATGAGACGAAAAGCCTTTGATTCCCCTCGGTCAAGTACGGCCGTGTGGGTTGAGCCACTCCATACATGAAAAGCATGCTCTATACAGGGGCGGACAAGACCCCTGTACAGAGACAGCAAGAAGAGTTCTTTGTTCTATGCATGGTCTGTGTGTAACATATATATATATATATATATATATATATATATATATATTAGGGTGGTCCAAAATTTGGGCTAAAATTTCAAAATAGTTGGAAATGCTCTCCCCATGGCTGCTCTTATTCCTTTAGATGTGAAGTGATTTTGTCCAAAATATCTGTCGATTCAGTACATAATAAAAGGTCGCTATGATTTTCACATTTTCAATTAATTAATTAGCTAATCATTTTCTACCCGCTTCACTTTTAGAGGACGCGGCAGTCACGCCACATTGACTCCGCCCACCTTTCAGAGGATGATGCAATTGTTCGATTTCTTGTATAATGCTGTTTGTAAATCAGACAAATCATTTACTCATGTATCATTTCAAGTTTAAACTTGTTGGAGGACGGTTTTAAGTTCGTTCAAACTTCAAGAGCTTAGGAATAGTATCTCATGTAAGTATTAATTCATATATATTAATTATTAATTCATATATATATATAATTATTAATTCATATATATTAAGTATTAATTCATATGTATTATATTTATCCAGTATATATATATATATATATATATATATATATATATATATATATATATATATATATTATAATTATGTTCTTTATATGCAAATTTATAACCGGTAAGGATGTTGCTATTAAGGTAAATGATTAAAATTGTAAGGTATATATCTTATGTCACTTGAAGTTTATTATTTACTTATTCTTAAATATATTTTTTAAAATTTAGCTATCTTCCTACCCATTAACCACTAACCACTGTAACCAATTTTTTTACTTTATTTATTTTGACTGCAATTTTTTACTTTAACACATATAATTGTGCTTTGGTGCTAAACGGTTAATACATTATTTTCTCTCATTTTTCAGGTTATGGCTAGAAATACTCGCTTAATAAATGTAAAAGAACGGGATCTGTTTATGATGAGTTAAGATCTGGACGTCCAAGTGTCTCTGAGCATGCTGTAAATGCGGTACGTAATGTTATCGATGAACATCCAAGCATGTCAATTCGCACCATATCACGTAGACACGGGATACCCAAATCAACTCTCCACAAAATTTTGAAATCGACGTTGAAGAAGAGAAGTTATCACATTGAGGTGCTTCATGACTTACATGAAGAGGATTATATATATATATATATATATATATATATTCCCGGGTGGTTACCTCATTTTTTCATTTGTTTCGTTCTTTCGCTCTCATCTTGCGCGGATAATTCTCCTATACAAAGCGTCGTTCTTTACGTTAATTATACTGCGTGTTTGCAGTTATAATGTATATATATATATATATACCACGCCCTACCAACACCCCAGCCTCTCAACCACTAGGCTACCCAGGGTACACATTTATCTATCAACCAATTTTTTTATTGTGTGGCAGGATGAACAGCTGGGTTCTGCTGCCCGCCGCCTGCCGTCACCGGGTCTCGATCCATGGGCCGATGGATTCCTAGTCAGCGACGCTAACCACTACACCACCGAGCTCTCTCTCTCTCTCTCTCTCTCTCTCTCTCTCTCTCTCTCTCTCTCTCTCTCTCTCTCTATCTATATATATATATATATATATATATATATATATGAATAGAAACGACATAAGTGTTAAGGAACGTTTCTGCACACGAGGAGGAGAGATTCATTTATATACTGCGCGGTCATTGCAGTTATATGCGCATATTCACGATTTGCGAGGGTGCCCTCTCAGGGCATTGGTTTCTGCCCTATGTGGGAGAATTTCGATTTGTGATTGAGTGAGGTCCGTAGCATAATGGTAGAGCGTCCGACCGGCAATTGGAAGGCCCTGGGTTCGATTCCTGGGCGGTTCGCCTCATTTTTCATTATTCGTTATCTCTCCTCCTCGTGTGCAGAAACGTTCCTTAACACTTATGTCGTTTCTATTCATTTATATACTGCGCGGTCATTGCAGTTATATGCATATATATATATATATATATATACTGCATATGTTTATTTACTGTACTTAGATACTGCCAGGTGAAATTAAATCTTATTGAATTCTGAATTGTTTTTCCAATATTTTTAAGTTCAAATGGCGTTTCTTGGAGTAATAAAATAGTTGAAATAACTTGAAACTAAATGAAATAAACTGAAACAACTTGAAACAACAGTGAAATGATATGAAATACCTTGAAAATAACATGAAATAACTTGAAAATAATATGAAACAACATACCCTTCATTCGACAATAAAAGCGCACAACTTCTTTGACATAATAGCTTTAATTGTCACAAATAATGGACTATTTAGAAAATTACAAGCCTCTCAAACCTCTTCCAATTGAAGAGTGAGAAAATATGAACCCATTTACGTATACAAAGTTGAACCATTCGGTTAAAATTTAGAGTCCTTTTAAGTCTTTTAACACGAGAGAGAAGAGGAAGCACTTCACTGTAATGATCACTGTGGACAGCCCTTACAGGGTGTTTATAAAGTCCCTATCTATTGCAGTGAAAACGTAGCCAAAAGGGTAAAATTCACTAATAATATAATAGAAGGCATACATTTAATGAATACTGAAGCATATGATTCTACATGAGCACCATCAGTATCGCTACAGAGTTCGAATCTGTCAGCAGTATTGCGGAACACATTTTGGAGCATGACAGGGGTTATTTTTGTAACTGCTGTTACGATACGAGCACGTAAATCTTGAAGATGTGTAACCCTCGTTTGATAGATGTTTGATTTGATAAAGCCCCATGCAAAGAAATCCAAGGGCGTTAGGTCAGGAGATTGAGCCGTCCAGGGTGTGTTGCACTTCGCTTTGGATAATCCTCTTCATGTAAGTCATGAAGCACCTAAATGTGATAACTTCTCTTCCTCAACGTCGATTTCAAAATTTTGTGGAGAGTTGATTTGGGTATCCCGTGTCTATGTGATATGGTGCGAATTGACATGCTTGGATGTTCATCGATAACATTACATACCGCATTTACAGCATGCTCAGAGACACTTGGACGTCCAGATCTTGACTCATCATAAACAGATCCCGTTCTTTTACATTTATTAAGCAAATCACGAATTGTCTTGTCTGTAGGACCTGGCTTGTGAAATATTCTCTCAAACCTCTCTCTAATTTCTTTGCATTTCTTTCCTTTACTCCGAAGTGTCACCACCATCACCCATTCTTGTACATTCATTTTCATAGGGTTCTGCAACAAAAATAAATAAAAACCGTTAATTCAACGAAATAGATAGGGACTTCATAAACACCCTGTAGTATCCCGTTCACGATACTTTTTCACGACAACCAAACGGTAAATACATGCATGACATTCACCAACTGTAGAATGGGAATACTATAAACAAAACGACAAATACACTTGTTTCCTCTATAGTTATGAGCATTTCTGTTTGTTGATATATATATATATGTAAAAATGAACAATGAATAATTCCTATATTCCTATATTCTTATATTCATTCGTATAATTCTTATATTCATTCATATAATTCGTATATTCATATAATCCTTATATTTATATAATCCTTATATTCTTATATATTTATATTCTTATATTCATTTTTACATATAGCGTCCAAATTCGCAAAACGCTGACGAAATTCGGCTAAAGTTTTTGATTCGCTTTCTATTTTATTTCTGCTGAATAAATGGTGAATTATTTCTTTTTAAAGTACTTAATAATTTTTTTTTAGATTTAGCTTAATAATGTAATCTTGTTAAATTCTGCAATGTTCATTTTCTGTATACATTCTCTCTTCGTCGTAAAAGATGAAGTCATGTCTTGCTTAAAGCTTAATTTTTAAATCTTAAGCATTTAATTTTTGCTCATATGCATGTTTAATTGTAATTCATAATAAAATGTATATTTCAATTTCCATTTTTAGTTAACTTGGCAGATCATGATAACATCAGCTCTGTCAATATGCGGTTTAAAACAGAAATATGGCTTCATCTTCAAATATCTTGCTTATCAGTTTAGACATTGCTACAGCTAAAATATTGACCTTATTTTCAAATATTTTGCAAAATAATTCAGCCTATTGAGAATAAAAAACAAAACAGGTCAACATTAAATAATAATGATGTCACCAAAAAATTGCCTATATAAAGTTAAATAATTTTTCAAATTGTCATTCTGATTTCTATGATCTAACTTAGAGGCTGAGCATTACCTGTAACATTTTAGCAGTAAACTACAGTAAGAGAATATCTTTGTCTTCTCCTTCGAGCCTTTCTCTCTTCAGAGAACTTGGTCTTAAATAGAGAAAAATAATTTCCCGATACTTTACAAGAAGAATCGGGGAACCTTCAGAGAATTTATCGTTCGGCATTAAGTCCTCTTTCCGGAAATAACTTCCATATTAGCCATTGCGTTATTTTACCTGGAACAAAAAAAAACGTCCCTGAAGAAGACATTAATTTCAATATTTGTTTTAGTTCTAATGTATTACGTACTTCTATACATTTAATTTAAAATAAATTTTCCTATGAGACCTATGAGAGAGAGAGAGAGAGAGAGAGGAATACAATCCATAAACTGCTTTTTTTCACAACGAATTCCACAAAGAATCGAGTCCTAGAAAACGTACAAAATGAACGAGAGAACGGGAGTATTTCCCTCCTCCAAAACAACCAGATATTTTCCCGAAAGGTTAATTTAAGTTGGTTTACAAGAGGTTTCAATCGTATAAAATAACAATTCTAAAGTCATCCCATTCATCCCATATACAGTATATATATATATATATATATATATATATATATATATATATATATATGGGATGAATTTCACAATAAAACACGTGAAATGAATAAATGCTGCAAACTGACGAGGTGTAGCTTTGAATACACGAAAGGCCTTGGAATCGTCTTTCTTTTTCCTTGTGGATTTGCAGCATATATATATATATATATATATATATATATATATATATATATATATATATATAAGGTTGTAACATAAATTCTGCTCGATTTTTTAGTTCATTCAGAATAAAAATTAAAGGACTTATAAGGACAAATTTGCTCAAATTTTTGGTTTATTCACAACAAAAATTAAATGACATAATAACAAATTAATCATCAATATAATTCCCTTCTTTTTCTATAACTTCCTCCCACCTGTGAAAAGTTTTTTTATGCCACGTTCGAAGAAATCCCTTGGTTTCGAGTTAAAGAAAGCGATCACTTCGTTTTCGATAGCTTCCCTGGATTGTAACTTTTGTTCATCTAGGTGGTGTTGCAGACTTCTGAATAAATGGTAGTCTGAAGGTGCGATGTCCTGAGAATAAGGTGGATGAGGCATTTTTACCCAACCAAATGCCTCCAATTGGGCAGTGGTGATTCGAGCAGTGTGAGGGCACGCGTTATCCTAGTGGAATAGAACACCTCTGCGATTAATTAATGCAGGATGTTTTTCTTGCAATGCCATCTTCAATCGTTGGAGTTGTTGGCAGTAGACTTCAGTTGTGATTGTTTGGTTATCTGGCAGAAGCTTAAAATGAATAATTCCTTCTATATCTCACCAAACGCATAGCAAAATTTTCTTTGGATGGGGTCCTTTCCTTAGCTGAGGTTCAGGCTTTGTTTCACGGCTAAGCCACTGATGTCGACGCTTACTATTGTTATAGAGCAGGGCTTCTCAAACTTTTTCACTTGCGACCCCTTTGGATCAGACAAATTTTTTCGCGACCCTTCACTCAATGTCATAAAAGCAATAGGTACTAACACTGTATATTTATGAAAAAAATAATATTTTCAAATGTTTCTGCGACCCCCAATAATATTTACGCGACCCCTAGTTTGAGAAGCGTGGTTATAGAGGACCCATTTTTCATCCCCAGTGACGATCCGATTCAAAAACGGTGCCTGCAGTTGCCGAGAATGCAGTGATGTGCAAATATCGATTCGATATTGAAGATTCGCTTGTGACAAATCATGCGGAACCCATTTTCCAACCTTCACTACATTTCCTAACAGCTCCAAATGATGATGAATGGTCATATGGCTAACGCCGAGTTGCAGGCCAAGTTTTCTTACAGTTACCGTTGGGTTTTCCTCCACTGTTGTTTTCAGCAACTCTTCATCTAACTCATTTGGTCGTCCTGTTCGTTGATAATCTTTCAGACTGAAGTCTCCATTTCTGAACTCCTTAAACCATCTCCTACACATCCATTCGCTCACAACATCATTTCCATAAACTCTTTGAATGTTTCTTGCGGATTTACTAGCGTTAGATCCTTTATGGAACTCATACAGCATCATATGTCGAATATGCTCTTTCATGGGCTCCATGTTTTTTAAATTACTGTAATATCGTAGGGGTGACGTTGTAACTGTATGAAAAACACCAGAGAAAATATTCTTTAGCCTAATCCTACACTAGCCTCAGCCTACACTAGCCTAAATCATTCTCTATCATTCTGTATCGTGATAAAACCTGTGCGAACCTGTTGCTGCGTGTATTTTGCAACATTTCTAAAACTATTTTACATTATCTTGAGGTTATTCTATTATCTATCGTCCGTTTTCTAATCGAGCAGAATTTATGTTACAACCTGATATATATATATAAATAATTTGATTGAACTGTTTGTTCTTAGGGAAGCGCAATTTAACAAAGAACAAAATCACAAAGAACTAGTACAGTACATATTGTAGTTTTACTAGTTTTATTAGCAAACGTTTCTGAAAATTAGTTTCCATCTTCAGTGCTAAAATTTTAAAATTAACAAATAATTATGATATGTAACAAAAGTTAAATATAGTGATGCTAAGATATAAAAGTAAACAAATAGTTAAAATATATACAAATTAGTTACGTAATAATATATTTATAAAGCAATTTATGAATCAGACTTACCAGAATTTAGTGGGAGGCTATAAATGGAGGTTGCAGAAAGGAGGGCTATTAAATTTAATACAGATACTGGATGATGTGGCCTTTATTTCGCAAGAGTTTTGTTTCGCAATTAAACAGAAGCGCGGTATTTTTAATCGTGAGAGAGGACAATTTATTTCACTTTACTTAAGTTGAAGGCGGAAATGTACTCGTTGAGGGATGTTTTTTTTTTACTGGGAATGTGTAGCGATTGGAGTTGAAGTCTTTCACCTAACTTCTGGAGGAGTTTCCGACTGAAACTCGAGTGTGAAGATTCTAGGATGAGGGAGTCGGTTAGTTGGTTCGGGGAATCGATAATTATGAAACAAGTTGGGTGTAGGGCGTGGTCATGAAGATGGCAGTGGTTTCTTAGAGCTGATTTCTTGTCGAAATGCTGCGATATTCGTCCACTCTTGTTTGATATGGGAGGAAGGTACTGCCAATATAGTTCGCTTTACAACGAATACAGTTGAATCAGTATATTTTGGACGAGACAAAAATGCGAGGGGTTTTTCTTTGTGATTGAAGCATGATTTAATACTATTGTTATTTATGAATGCGAGTTGAAAGTTGATTTATGCGTGGGTAGAGAGGGGTGAGTAGGAGGCGGAGTTCGGTATGTATTTTGTAACTTATGTAGCCATAGAAAGAGAACGAGAAGTATTATGTATCCTTTTTGAAAGCAGAAACTTTAAGGTAAGGTTCATAAATGTTATTAAAGAAGTTTCTGAATAGGTGTTAAAGTAGATGTTTTAGTAAAGAATTATCAACGCCGAAATTTTTAATGAATTCTATTTCCTTATGGAAAGAAAAGTAAGAGGAACAGATATGGTAGGAGCAGTGGTTAAGAATTTTAATATTATTGGTTTTCTATAATGAAAGGATGTGGCTCAGATAGTTTGTGCCTAGGCCTTGTATATTGGTTTCCAACCAACATAGAAAGGTGCTGATTTTGCTGTATATTGGTTTCCAACCAACATAGAAAGGTGCTGATTTTGTTATTTTGCGATTGTATTTTTACGCAATACAATAAATTCTCTAGTTGTGATTGTAGTTTGAATGAATACTGATGACCGCGAAGTCATAAATAAATCTGTAATATCGCAGTTTTTTTATTAAAAGTTCTTTGCTTTTAGTGAGCAAATTATATATATTTGAAATAACTATATTGGTTTTCAATAGCGAGAGACCTTGTACAAACATTATTATGCTCAGCCTCGCTTTATCGTTGGCATTGTTTCTGTTGATGAATCGTAAAATATCCTGCGACCATTCACTCTGCACAAGGTCACTCTCGATGTTTCATTCTATACCTTATAGCAGGCATACAGGGTGTCCATAAAGTCCAGCATTATAGGCATAGTTTATTGACTATCATTCGTTTATTTCTCTAGATCAGTGCTTCCCAACTTTTTCTGGTTCAAGGCACCCTAATGCCATCTGTTCTTTCGCGGCATTCCGGAAGATTTTGTCTCCTACTGTTCAACATTCCCGACCCCAACAAAAACGCAACTTTAAACTGAGCCTATACAGTTTCTGTATGGACGTAATAAATCGCGAATGTTCTATTTCATTGAAATTTCCATATCTTCAGTTACTTTTCAGTTAACTTTTCAACTTTCAATCGTCCACGCACGGTAGTGCATAGACAAATCTTTTGTGAACCACGACTAGTACCTTGCGGACGGCTCTTCCGAGGCTATAATTTTTTTTAGAAGAAACTACACCACATGTACTTCACAGCAAAAGATAGAGGATGTTGTTGCGAATAATTTGATGTAAGCTTCGAACAAATTCGTTCACTACAAAAAAGTTTAGAGCAAAGTTTTAGTGGCCAAAATATTGTGCTTCATATTTTCACTTCAGTAGTATGTTATCAAAAATGCAGAGTGCAAATCAATTGCATGCAAGATGATCAATAATCTCCAAGGGGGAAGAGGGGGTTAGACCGTTCAGGGGAAAGAGGGGGTGCAGTATACATGAAGGGGGAGAGGTTAGCCTAACCTAACAAGGGAGGAGAGGGAGCAACCTAATCTGGCAAATGAGGCCCACAAAAGTATATATATATATATATATATATATATATATATATATATATATATATATATATATATGAATTGTACGGGTATATATGTAGGTGTATAATATGCATGTTTGCAAGTATGCGTGTATATTTGTATATATGTATAGAAAAAGTAAAACAAAACTTCTTTGTTAAGACATAACTGTGTATGTGTGTATGCATGAAGAGAGCCGGGACTAGACCCTCCCTCCAAAGGGAGGGTAATAAAACAGAAGAAGGAAAGAGAGGAGGAGGAGGAGGAGGAGGAGGAGAGAGAGAGAGAGAGAGAGAGAGAGAGAGGATGTTCCCGTCCGCATATCGCGGCAAATAATGGAGTCTTCACAAGCCTTCCTGGGGCGGGGTGCTTTAGCATCACAGCCATTTGGCATAGGAGCCAGCCAATCGTATGGCGTAATTGGCTGTGAGACAGTTCCTTTAGAGGGTAAGCAGCCAGTCGCCTTAGTTTAGTGATTTATATATACATATATAGATTAACTGGAGCGGCACTACCACTCACAACAAATTCCTAAAGTAAAATGTGGCTTCTCTTGGTGGGGTTCCGAACCTCTGCCAGTCGAAACAACTAGAAAATACGCCCAGTCTGTCTATTTAATATATAACATTCGTTAAATACATTCGGTAAATATGTATATACATTAGGTGCAAACCAGGAATAATACATACATGATTTATTTAACACATATATTTACGTCCTTTTTATATGCATCATAATTTTTCGTCTTCCAACACTCTGATCAGAAACAGCCCGCCTTATAATATATCTTTTTTTTCTATCTACAAATAACCCAATGGCAGATAACGATATGGAGCCGAAATATACATAATATATCTACGAAGATAAAAAGTGTAGGCATCTTACGGCGACACACTGATCAGAAAAATATTACTTTGTAGGCCTAGGGCATTCTCCAGATGTGTCCATTTGGTACCTCCACTCTAAAACAAACTATTATATTTATTTCAGAAAATGTAAATTTGTATCATCTGGGTGTTCGCTGGTTATAAAAACGACTTGAACCGAATTGTCACTTGTGTAAAATGAAGGCAACTGGTCAGACTTTTAAAAGAAAAATTCTACCATTCTTAGATAAAATAAATATACTTTGTTTGCATAGGGACCTTCTCAAACCATTTTTATCACCACTATACCAGCAATAACGAAAAAAAAAATCGTCTTTGTATTTCACACCTTTGAGCAAAAGTTCTGAATTATGATCCCTCAAGCTTTAAACTTTTAAGAGTATATTTGTACAGAGGCGATTTTACATATAAAAGAAGGACAGAAAGAGATAATTTTATTTGACCAGGATAGGATCACTATCGGGACGGAGCCAAAATTTCTCATGGTAATATAATCTCTAAAACGAATATCTACAAACTTGAACGCTATCTATACATTTAGACCTGTATCTATACATTATGACCTGTTGGTCATATTATTTCAAAATCTATTTCTCAACTAACTTTTATGAATTGATAAGAGGACGTGAATCTTTTTCTTATACGGCGGTCAAATGTTTGTTTGTGCGCAGCAGTACCATTAACCGATGTACACAAGCTGAGATGGTATATATATATATATATATATATATATATATATATATATATATATACACACACACACACACTGTATATATACATATATATACACACACACACACACACACACACACACATATATATATATGTTAAACACGAGACCGTGCATGGGAACAAGAAACTCTTCTGGGAAATGAAATCCACTATAGTCCGAATAAGTAATGGTAAATGACAAATACCATAGTTTTTTCTTTTTCATGATTTTAGCCCGACGTGGGCAACGGGTCTCTCGCAAAGAGATCCCATAAATATAGCTTCCCTCACCAGCTATCTGCAAAGCAGACAGGATCCAGCTTTGGGACATGGATCTAGGGTTTAAAGCAAGCCTAGATCCCTACATTCAGAACCTCTATATAAGTAAAAGACTCGTTGCATTCACGTCGTGTTGAATAAATCAAAGAAAAAGGGGGTAACTATTGTATTTTTAGCCAAAAAACCAAAACTTAAGCCTCAACCGGGACATTGAGCGTCCACTTTTCAAGGCACGAAACACGTCCGTTTAGTATACACAAACTCAGAATGGTTCCCTGAGAACATTATATGTTAAACACAGACCGTGCATGGAACAAGGAACTCTTCTGGGAAAATTAAATCCACTATAGTCCGAATAAGGGATCTAGGCTTGCTTTAAACCCTAGATCCATGTCCCAAAGCTGGATCCTGTCTGCTTTGCAGATAGCTGGTGAGGGAAGCTATATTTATGGGATCTCTTTGCGAGAGACCCGTTGCCCACGTCGGGCTAAAATCATGAAAAAGAAAAAACTATGGTATTTGTCATTTACCATTATTATTCGGACTATAGTGGATTTAATTTTCCCAGAAGAGTTCCTTGTTCCATGCACGGTCTGTGTTTAACATATAATGTTCTCAGGGAACCATTCTGAGTTTGTATATATATATATATATATATATATTAGAGAGGACGGTAGGTATATGATAAAAAATAAAAATGCACAAATAAGAGCTCATGATATGTTTAATCATTCTATATATGGATTAAGACGTCAGTTCAAAATTTAAGCAAAATTCGTTAATAGTAAAAGGTGGCGCATGTTTGAATAGTACGCATTATTACGTTCCCATTTTCCGTAGAAGTAAAGGTTAGTCTGTTTTCCTTTTATAGTCAGGTTATATATATATATATATATATATATATATATATATATATATATATATCTATATTATATATATAATATATATATATATATATATATATATATATATATATATATATATATATATATATATATAATATATATTTGGCCGGGTCGAAAATGGGAAATCTTTTATTTCTTAAAAAGTACACTATGTGAGAAGTTTCATTTTATCATCTTAACAAAATATTAAAATATCAATCATGTGCTACCCATGCTACCCCTAGCACTATCCCCCCCTTTTTTACCTTCATATTTGCATATATTTAAATGGGAAAAAATGTTATTTCTTAAAAAGTAAACTATGTGATAAGGTTTTTTTTATCACTTTAAGAAAATATTAAAAAATCAAGCATGTGCTACCCTACTACCCCTAGCACATACCCCCAACTTTTTTACCCTCATATTTGCATATATTTAAATGGAAAAAAATGTTATTTCTTAAAAAGTAAACTATGAGAGAAAGTTTTTTTTTATCACTTAAAGAAAATATTAAAAAATCAAGCATGTGCTACCCTACTACCCTTATCACATGCTCCTCCTTACTTTTTTACCTTCATATTTGCATATGTTTAATGTTGTTATATGTTACATGATAAGTTGTTTGTTTAATGCTTGATATTTTTTGTTCCAGATAAATAAAAATAATTTTTCAGATAAATCGGAATAATTTGCATTTTTTTAAATTATAATTTGAATTATCATAAATTATAAATTACATATAATTTGATTTTACTTCTGAATATAAACTATGACTACTACAGGGTGATCAAAAAGTAACGCAACCTATGGAGAAACGCACATAATTGATTTTTTCCTTCTGTTGCAGGTGGTGAATATATGAAAAAGATGAAATACACCTTGGATCTTTAAGGGTCTTTAAGAACATGAATCGCCGTATCCACTTGTGTGAAGCACAGAACGGTGCCCACTTCCAGCACTTGCTCTGAAATAAATCGTTTTCCCATGGGTTGCGTTACTTTTTCATCACCCTGTAGAAGCAAGTCCTCAAATGCAGCCTTTGGATATCCTACGGAATTCCCAGCAGTCATTATTTCTAAATCAAAAGGATCAGCAACCGCTAATGATTGTTACAGGGTTGTTGTAAAAGATATTGAAGACATTTCGATGAAATTTTCTTTTCCTACGATTAACACCAAAGGTATCTATCTTAAAGTCAGTCGACTAATAGAAGAAGCCTCAAAATTGAACAAGGTGCCGTTACATCGAAGAAATGAAAGTTTTGCCTTAAAAGTAGCTCAGTATGATGAAATGTTTGATATATCTCCTTGTGAATGCTATGATAAAGGAATTGATAGGAAATCTTGCAAGTGTAAGGATAAAATACCAATGGCAGAATGGGAGTCTTTTTTGGGTCAAAAACAAAGAAAAAATCAGTTAGGACCAATTGATCGCATAGCTAGTTCAATAAAGGAGATATCTTTAGCAAGAGCCCAAGAAGCAAAAAACCGTCAACTAAAATCACAAGAAGAAATGACTGAAGCCACCAATATTTTACCATCGGAATTTATAGAAAATACCCCAAGAAGACATAGATGTAGATTCAGAGAGTCAGGATGTAGATTATGAGAACGATTTAGAATTGACTGAGAATATTCAGAACAGGCATTCCTATAAAAATCTAGCATTAACAGCAGATCGTTATCGTGTAAGTTGTAGAGCTGCAGCTGCAAGAGTCAATGCAGCTTTAAAAGATATGGGGATCTTTAACCACATCAACATGCTTGACAGAAAGAAATTAGAAGGAGAAAGAAATCAATGGGTGAAACAAATACTTTTAGGTCTAAATCCGTAAATCTGAAGATGAAGTGCTTTGGATTTGATGGACGTAAAGATAACACATTAACTAAAAGTGGAAAGATAAAAGAAGAACACTATGTTATTGTGAAAGAACCTGGAAGCAGCTATGTAGACCATGTCACACCAGATAATGGAACTGCTCGCTGCATAGCAGAAGAGTTAATAACTATTATTAGACTCGAACAACACAGATACTATCAAAGCTTTACTGTGTGATGGTACTCCTGTAAATACAGGAAAAACTGGTGGAGCCACAAAACTGGTTGAAATTCATCTTAACAGAGCAGTGCAGTGGTTGGTGTGCCTCTTGCATTTGAATGAGCTGCCTTTTATGCACGTCTACAAAGCCATCGATGGTAAAACAACAGGTCCAAATACTTTTGTGAGTTCAAATGGGAATAAACTGAAAACAAATTTAACAAAATTGGAGGTAGTCAAATATTCTCGCGTAAATGGAAACATTAAAGAAATTCCAGCAAATGTTGTGAAGGAGCTAAGCAGTGATCAAAGATATCTCTATGATATGTGTCTGGCAGTGCAAACTGGAGACACTTCTCAAAGTCTGTCCACTCGATCCCCAGGTACCCTTCACCAAGCTCGCTGGCTAACTCTAGCCAACAGGGTCCTTCGCTTATATATCCCAACACCAAATCCCGATAAAAACCTTCAAGATATATTCAAGATTATTATGCAGTTCTATACTCCAGGGTGGTTTTGGATAAAATCTCATCCTAATGCAACTAATGGTGCATATAACTTTTGGTATTTAATGTGCTTGTTTCGAAATTTAGATGAACAACATAGATCAGTCATAGAACCAGTATTAAAGAATAACGCCTACTTTGCCCATCCAGAAAATATACTCATATCAATGGTAACTGACAAGAGACTAGAAATTAGGGAGCAAGCTATTCAGAAAATCATCCTTTCAAGAACAGGATTTTCAGGTACCAGAAACTTTGAGTTGCGTCGAACCCTCAATTTCCAGTCTACTGACTATACCGAGGTGATCGATTGGCAAAAAAAGATCATTACTCCTCCACCTCTGCTAAACAATTTTAACGACGATGAGCTACTACAGGCTCGATGTAAGCCACTGGAGATAGCTTCTTTTCCATGCCACAGTCAAAGTGTGGAAAGGGCAGTGAACCTAGTAACAAAGGCATGTCAGGAAAGAATAGGATATGACAACCGTCAAAAGTTTATCTTAAACTCATTAGAATCAAGGCGAAAACTGCCCAAGTTTGAATGGAAGGCCCAATGGAAGGAGTAAGAAACATATGAAATAAAATTTCCTAACGATATTGAAAATTTCTTCCCTTTTGATGTGATAAGGAACAATGAAAAGGTGAATTGAATTTTAGCACATTTATTATGCCTCTAATTTTTTTCTTCTGAATATATTGTTGTACTTAATTAATTTTCCTAATACTGTACATTATTAAATAAAATATTATACGTTAATAAAGATTTGTCTTCAAAAAAACCTGAATGTAGAGTAAGTCTCGTATAAATGGAATATTCTTCAATATAGGTAAAAAAGTGAAAAATTGTGCCAGCGAAAATAATTTATGAGGGGGTTCCTGTGTTCCATTCAAACCCCTCACAATATATACCTTTTCAATATAAAATTTCGACCCGGCCTAATATATATATATATATAATATATATATATCATATCATATCGTTTCGGTAATTATCCCAACAAACTGTGACATTTTTGGGAGGAGGGAAGCAAAAAGGGATCAATCACTCAACAAAAATATTTCTAGACAAATGTCGGTGATTTTTCAAAAGATATCGATGTTTTAGTGCCCTTAAACTTTCGTAACCAAGAATATGATCAAGTACAAAGTCAACTTATGGGGTTTGCAAAACATAATAAATGACAAATCAACACAATCGAGCCATTTCTTCGACTCAAGTATTTGTAAAACCATATACAAGGGCCACTGAATATATATTGCCCCACATTTTTCCTTGTAAGTTCCAGAAATTTTGCACACAAGTAGTGACATACCTTTTTTTACAAGTTTTAATTTTTCCACATAGACTTCATCCTTTTCCACGGCTTTCTTCCACCTCGAAACAAGGGCCTTTATTCGTTGCTGGTAAAAGTCCGCTGGGTTCCGCTGGAATCACCTCTTAACCTCCTCAACGACCTCATCGTTACTCTGAAACTTTCTTCCACGAATAGCATCCTTCATTGACCCAAACAAATGAAAATCTAAAGGTGCCAGATCCTGTCTGTATGGAGGGTGGGGTAACACAGTTAAGCGCATTTTTGTGATGGCCTCTCTTGTTTGTAAACTGTTGTGTGGTCTTCGTTATCGTGCAAAAGAAGAACGTCTTCCAGTTTTGTCTCCGGTTCGAACTCGCTTTATACGTCTCTGGAGTCTTTGTAGGGTAGCAATATATGCCTCTGAGTTGATTGTGTGTCCTTTCTTCATAATGTCCACCAGAATCACCCCTTTCATGTCCCACAAGATGGTGGCCATAACCTTTCCTGCAGAGGGAGCCATTATGAACGTTTTTTTGCGTGGGGAGTGTGCGTGATGCCACTCCATGGATTGGAGTTTTGTTTTAGGTTGAAAGTGGTGTATCCAAGTCACATCGCCAGTCACAATTCGTGAAAGGAAGTCATCCCCTTCTGTCTCGTGTCGAACCAACGACTCAGAAGCAATTCCTTTTCTTTGGGCTTTGTGATGTTCAGTCAGTTCGCGAGGCACAAACCGTGAACACATTTTTTGAGTATACCAGTCGCTGAATTATCGTATTCACACTTCCTTCACTAATTCCTAGATCCAATGATAGCGTTGTATGTGACGCGCTGATTTTATCGAATGTTGCTGTTAGCACGTTGCACAGTATGAGATGTCACAGCCGATGCCGGGCGACCGCTGCGTGGCTCATCATCGAGGCTGGCTCTCCTCTCTCCGATGATCTCACACGTTAGACCAGCGTCCAACTGTGCTACGATCAACAACAACATCTCGTAAACGTTTTGTAGACGTTTGTAAATATTTCCAACTGTTTCCTTCTCTGCGGTTAGGAACTCGATAACAGCTCTCTGTTTACGACGCACATCAATGTCAGACACCATTTTCGAAACTTCGTTAACAATCGGTTTTATAGAAGGGCGTTTAAAAGCGGTTTTATACAAGGAGGCGAGATTCAAACTGGAAAAATCCGGTTATGTGAAGAGCAGGAAAATTCACACTTACGTCCCAAAAGACATTTCAGCCCCATGGCCTATTATTTAGCTAAGAAAAAAGGGTGGGGCACAATATATTGAGTGCCCCTAGTATATATCGATACAAGCTATAGCTACCTTTACTAAAATATCTGGATTCTTTATGTATACACACACACACACACACACACACACACCCTCCTGTTTTTATTTTCTTTCTCAGGTTATTTACTATGACTAATCCAAGGCCAAGAAGTTCTTCTGAAGTTTGGTTCGTCGGTAAACCTACTTCTGATATTACGTGCTCGAGACTCCCTTCAAAGAAGTTAGTTCTTCGAAAGCTTCTCTTCTACATGGTGAAAGAGACAAAGGCTATTCGAGAAAGCTGTCGTCTGGCTGTCGAAGCAGCTACTGTCTACTGGGAAAAAGCTCGGATACCGACAACAACCCTTGACTATGCTATAGTTAAAGTAGAGAAACTGATGGCGGAGTACAAAGCCTTAAAAAAAGCAAGAATAAACCACAAGAAACCTACCGCATGAAGGAGGACATCTTCTGCGCAGATCTGGAGGAATTATTCAACATTTTCCATTCAAAGACATATTTTAAAATGAAGAATGACGAAGATAAGCAATTTTTAGCTATGCAGAAAGAAGATATCTGCAGTTCTAGTTTTGGAAGTCTTGACAAGGTCCTCGCTCAGAAAGAGTCTATGAAGCGGAAGAGGGAATTGAAAGAAAAGGCACGTGTTAAAAGAGTATCAAAACAGGCTGCTTCAGCTCTACCTTCGATTGAACCTGATTGGCCTTCCGGATCCAACTCAACCACAGAAGATGAAGAAGACTTAGATTTCAAGCCACTCAACACGCCTCGCACAAGGGATTATTCTCCACCAAAGCAGCAGAAGACTGTTCTATCCGCAGAAGTTCTTTCAGAATTAGATCGAGTCAATCTGACAGACAGAAAGGCTACTTTCGTTCTCGGAGCTGCAGCTTAATCTCTGGGACATGATTTGAAAGATGTTGTACTCTCAAAAAGTTCTGTCATCGCCCCTCATGAATAATAGGGAAGAAATTGCTAACAATGACCAGGATTCTTATTCCTCAAATCATCCCCTTGTACTTCATTGGGATGGTAAGCTTCTTCCTGACATCCTCAATGGGAAGGAGAAAGTCGATAGAATTGCATCGTCGTGAATGGAGGGGGAGAAGAAAAGCTTTAGGAGTGCCAAAAATCACCAGCAGGGGAAGCACCAGGCAGAAATTTGCATTCGTGTCCTACAAGAATGGTAACTCCAAAATGTTATCCGAGGAATCTATTTGACACAACTGCTTCAAACACTGGGCTCAAGAATGGTGTTTGTGTCTTGATCGAAGAAGGGCTGGAAAGAAAGCTTACTTAGATCCTCAGCCGACATCATATTTTCGAAGTTATGCTTTCAATCGTGTTTACCAAGATTAGTGGACCATCAAGTGGTCCAGACATCGGTATACTTAGAAGATTCCAAACGCGGTGGTCATTACTTGACAAATCTCGCTTCAGCACTGCAACGACGATGAAGATCTTAACATCCTCTTCATGATCACAATGAAATCACCTCAGAGATGACTACAAGGAACTTTTGAAGCTTTCTCTTTTGTTTTCGGGAGGCATGGCTCCTTCAGAAATCAAATTCAGAGCGCCAGGTGCGTATCACCATGCACGTTGGGTGACTAATGCCATATACCTTTTCAAGATATTCCTATTCCGCGCCCAGTTTGAGCTAACAACTCAGGAACTGAAGAGTTCGATTCAGGTATGCCTCTTCATAGGCTTAATTTGTGCTCACTTCTAGCATGAAGCTCCTGTAGCAACAGCTGCACCCTTCAATGACCTAAAGATGATGCTTATCCAGATTGCGTAGTTGCTGATACTGCAATGTCAGTGTTCAAACGACACTTATGGTATTTAACCAATGTCGGATATAACGTTGTTATCCTTTAGTGTATTCTCAGTATGTCACTTCCTCGCACCAACAAGGAAGTTTATACCGTTTTAATTAATTAATCTGACTGATATCCACGGTTCTTCTTTTCAACTTTACTTTATCTGACTGCGAGTTACGATGAAAACGATTTATACCTTCGGTTGATGGCGTCCTCTCTCTCTCTCTCTCAGTGCGTGAGAGAAGGGAATGCTCTCTCTGTTGGAAGGATATAAAATGACGAGTTTTCCTGTATCAGTCCTTTTATTTTTAACAGACAACTTGGTTGGTTAGGTCTGTTTGACGACGGAGTTCAGATAACTACCAAGCGTGAATTGGTGAAGAATCTTCAAGTCCAAGAGAAGAAAAAAGAACTTTATCGACTGGACTGGAAGACCTTCAACATCAATGCCCATTTGCATTCTAATGTCACACAGAGGACATACAAATTATTCAACTTGTTAAATTTAAAAGGAAAAGAGAAAGCAAATGCCTTCCTGGAGAAGGCCCCTGCAGAGTGGAAAGGGATTCCAGAATACGAAGAACTGAAAAGGTCAGCTGACCAGTTAAAAGTTGTGAATGACTGTGTGCACAGAGAGGTGTTGCTCTCATTCAAGAATTCAACTCTTCTATCACCAAAAATGAAGATCAAAAGCAATACCTTTTCCCCACAGTCAACCTTCATCGAACGACGATTCCAGCTCCATATATAGAATGCTATTTAAATAAGCTATTGAGTTTTAAAGTGGTATTTTTGTTTATGCTCCATTTGTTCATAAAAATAATAATGATATCCAGTTTCATTGCTGTATCCCTTTTATAGTATAAAATAAAACTAAAATGAACAAGTTGCGCCAACTCTAAAGATTCATGAGCTGATCCAGATTTTTATTTCTAGAATCATTGGTGTTTATGGTCTACGGACAACTGTCATAAGAATAATTTTTAATTATCACATTTCTGGACCACCTAATATATATATATATATATATATATACTCTGTGTGTATATATATACACATACACACACACAATGTGTGTATATATATATATATATATATATAAGAAAATCAGGAGCAATCCAAGAATAAGCACCCCAAATCAATTTAGGGTGTTTTTTCTTGGATTGAGGTCGAACGAAGGTGCTTATTCTTGGATTGCTCTAAAATGGAGTTAAAAGGGAGTTAGTTCCTCTAAAGTGGTTAATTGAATGCCGGTTAGGTTAATTGTACGCCCTTAACGATTGGTTACATTAAGTCATGATATTTTCGTAGTTTTAACGAAAATATCACGACTTAACCTAACCAATCGTCAAGGGCGCACAGCTGACCTAATCTGGCATTCAATTAACCTAACCGGGCATTCAATAAATATATATATAGGGTGTTTTGGGACGAAAGGTCAATACTTCGGGAGGTGATAGTATCGGTCATTGTGAGAAAAAAAGTTCATATGAACATATGTCTAATTCTGAATGGTTACGGAGATAGAGCTGTTTGAATCTGATGCGTACGCAGCTCTTCCTACCCCCGCGGTGGTCCCATTCAATGGCCACCAAGGTCTCCAGACCTCTCCGTTAGATTATTGTTTGTTGGGGTGGATGAAAAGTCAAGTTTACAAAAGAAAGGTGGATACACGAGACGAATTGCTCGCGCGCATTTTGGATGCTGCTGCCCGCATAAAGGAACATCAAGATCAACTCAGACGAACAACACGCGATCTTCGCATACGAGTTGCAAAGTGCATTGAGGTTGATGGTGGGATTTTCGAAAACGTATTGTAAACTGTAACAAATTTGTCATTTCTGTATCTGATACCATTCAAAATGCGAATGGTTAAACATTAAATATTAAAAACAGTAATTGGTTTCTTTCTTGATTACCATTAACAATGCTTTTGTATTTGTAGATTCAAACAGCTCTATCTCCGTAACCATTCAGAATTAGACACATGTTCACGTGAACTTTTTTTCTCAAAATGACCGATACTATCACCTCCCGACGTATTGACTTTTCCTCCTGAAACACCATGTATATATATATATATATATATATATATATATGTGTGTGTGTGTGTGTGTGTGTGTGCAATCCAAGAATAAGCCCCCAAATCAAATTTGAGGGCAAGATGACAGCATCAACTTTTCAAACAAAAGTATTACCATTATTGGTTGAAGATCCAATGCCAGTAATAAATTGGTGTAAGGGGAAAAATCTTATTAAAAAAGTGATGCTGTGTGCTAAGTGCGATCAAGCAATGACCTGAACAAAGTTTTCAAGGAATGTTGATGTTAAAATCCTTTAATTTGGATTGAGGTCGAACTGGGGTGCTGTTTCTTGGATTTGGGTATAACTGGGGTGCTTTTTCTTGGATTGGGGACTTTGGGGTGCTTATTCTTGGACTGCTCCGAAAATCATATCTCGCGCATATATATATATCGAGAAAATTAGAGGCTCACAGACCTGCGGACAAAACACCAATAAAGCACATTATTTCGCGTAAAACTGAAGCGATTGGTCATATACAGGCTCAAGCCACGCCCACCGTCACAAAACACACATTGAGAACACTACGTTCTGGATGTAGGAAGATCCTTCTTACTCGTTCGTCGCTTGAAAGGGAGCGATTCTCCCAGCACATAAAAGAAGCAATCACAATACCGAGCCACATTTTTTCACATTCTGCACGTCGCTTGTTTATATTCCACAATGAGCTCTAACATCTCGAACGATGTGTCTTTGGAAGGGGGATTTCTCGCATAGGTTACAGAGATTTTTTCGTCATATAACTCGGCATTCACTGTTTTATATACAGTGTTAATTTTATTCACAAATGACGTATTTGTATATTGAAATGTGTTTTTATTTCAGCAGGGGAGCGAAGTTCCGTTAGCAATGAATTAGATCGCTATGCTACACCATCCCTCTTTGAAGATAGCGACATGCTGTAAGTAACATTTCACACAATAATTTACAGAATATATATACGCACGTATACTAAAACGTGATTTTTTTCTGCTCTTCAGAACTGAATCGGGAATACTGGTATTTCAAGCTTGAGACAGCGGCACGCTTCTTACTTCGCAAGAGATTGATAGCGTTTGCGGAATTACACAACCCGGAGCAATGGACGCCAGGGTTCCCTCACATCGCTCTACGCACAAATTGTAAGTGGAAAATTATATGTTCGTATTTCAACTCCATGTAGTGTGTGTAGTGGAAGATGTTAATGTTTTTTTTAAAGAAGATAATGTTTAATAAGAAATTAATGGTTTGTTTATAAGAATTTAATGTTTTGTTTGATAAATAAGAAAATAATGTTTAATAAGAAATTTAATTATGGTTTGTATGTAAATAAAAAATTGATAATGTTCTGTTTGAAATTAAAAATATAAAAATACAAATTGGCAACATCCGAGATGTGCCGAAGCGGAAGGTTGAGTAAAATCCCCAATTTTGGCAATCCAGTCTTTGGACAGGGTTTGTCCCGAATTCGTGGCCTGTCGTATTAGAATGTTATAGTTTATTTAAAATATTAATTATGTCTCCCGATTAAATGTTAACGCTATTTCCGCCCTCGACTTACCCCGTTCGTCTAAAGTATTTCGGCATAAATAAAAAGTCAGTAAATAGTAAATAAAAGTGTGTAATTTACCCCGGTCTCTTTTCTTTGTTCGAAATCATAATGCTGGCCATGGTTACCCGTTTGCCCCTGTTTATAAAATAGTGAAGCGAGTATAAAGAGAAGAAAGAGCAATGATAAAAGAAATTGAATAAAATAAAGTAAATAAAGAATTGTGAATGAGGTACAGGACAATTTGGTAGAAGGAAAGGTGGAGCTATTGAAGAATAGAGACTCCAGCCTTCTTTAGTTAGCTTTATAAGGCTAACTAACGAAAATATCATGACTTAATAACCTAACCAATCGTCAAGGGCGTACAGTTAACCTAACGACTGGTTAGGTTAGGTCGTGATATTTACGTTAGTTAACCTTATAAGCCTAAATAAAGAAGGCTGGGGTCCCTATTCTTTAATAGCTCCGGAAAGGTTTTTTATATAAAACACTACATTCTCGTTTTCTGTCAAAACGCTTAAATTCTATTTTAGTTTGAATTGTGAGTAAAAAAGTACACGCGCATAGCCCTTTCAGCCATAAGAGCTTCATTTTTTAATTTCTTCGGAATGAATCTATTCGAGTCACATTATATATACAGTATATATATATACATAGTCGGAATGTTTGTACACTTTTTGTTCTAATTAAATCTAGCTATGGTACAATTTATTATGCAACTAAATCAATCACAGAACTACTTATTTATTTTGAATTGTAAGTATAAAACTATACCCGCATAGCTCTTTCCTGCACAAGAGATTAATTTTTTAATTTCATCGGATGAATCTAATCGAGTCACAATCACATAACTAATTATTTATTTTGAATTGTAAGTAGAAAAATATACGCGCATAGCCCTTTCCTGCATAAAAGCTTAATTTTTTAATTTCATCCAATGAATCTAATCGAGTCGCGTTATATATATATATATATATATATATACATAAGGCCACTCAATATATTTTGCCCCACCCTTTTTTCTTAGCTAAATAAGAGGCCATGGGGTTGAAATGTCTTTTGGGACGTAAGTTTGAACTTTTTGCGTTTCACATAACCGGATTTTTCCAGTTTGAACCTCCCCTCCTTGTATAAAATCGCTTTTAAACGCTCTTGTATAAAACCGCTTTTAAACGCCCTTCTATAAAACCGATTGTTAACGCAGTTTCGAAAATGGCGTCTGACACTGATGTGCGTCGTAAACAGAGAGCTGTTATCGAGTTCTTAACCGCTGAGAAGGAAACAGTTGGAAATATTCACAAACGTCTACAAAACGTTTACGGAGATGCTGTTGTTGATCGAAGCACAGTTGAACGCTGGTCTAAACGTGTGAGATCATCGGAGAGAGGGAGAGCCAGCCTCGATGATGAGCCACGCAGCGGTCGCCCGGTATCGGCTGTGACATCTCACACTGTGCAACGTACTAACAGCATCATTCGATAAAATCGGCGCGTCACATACAAGGAGCTATCACTGGAACTAGGAATTAGTGAAGGAAGTGTGAATACGATAATTCAGCAACTGGGATACTCAAAAGTATGTTCACGGTTTGTTCCTCGTGAACTGACTGAACATCACGAAGCCCAAAGAAAAGAAATTGTTCTGAGTCGTTGGCTCGATACGAGACAGAAGGGGATAACTTCCTTTCACGAATTGTGAGTGGGGATGAGCGTTGGGTACACCACTTTCAACCTAAAACAAAACGTCAGTGCATGGAGTGGCATTACGCAGACTCCCCACGCAAGAAAAAGTTTAAATGGATCCCTCTGCAGGAAAGGTCATGGCCACCATCTTGTGGGACATGAAAGGGGTGATTCTGGTGGACATTATGAAGAAAGAACAAACAATCAACTCAGAGGTATATATTGCTACCCTACAGACTCCAGAGACGTATAAAGCGAGTTCGACCGGAGAGAAAACTGGAAGACGTCCTTCTTTTGCATGATAACGCAAGACCACACAACTGTTTGCAAACAAGAGAGGCCATCACAAAAATGCGCTTGACTGGTTTACCCCACCCTCCATACAGCCAGGATCTGGCATCTTCAGACTTCCATTTGTTTGGACCAATGAAGGATGCTATTCGTGGAAGAAAGTTTCAGAGTGATGATGAGGTTGTTGAGGAGTTTAAGAGGTGGCTTCAGCGGAACCCAGCGGATTTTTACCACCAAAGAATAAAGGCCGTTGTTTCGAGGTGGAGGAAAGCCGTAAAAAAGGATGGAGACTATGTGCAAAAATAAAAATTTGTAAAAAAGGTATGTAACTACTTGTGTACAAAATTTCTGGAATTTACAAGGAAACTTAGAAAGAAAAAAAAAAGGTGGGGCAAAATATATTGCGTGGCCTTCGATATGTTACAGTCAAATATGGCTGAAACTTTTAGTCATTTCGCGAAATGGCTGTTTCACTTGGTCATTTCGCGAAATGACTAAAATCTTCAGCCATTACGCGAAATGGCTGAAATTCCACCTTGGTCATTTCGTGAAATGGCTAAAATGACTTTTGTCATGAATTCATAGAAATAACAAACATCACAATAAAATTGGAAACCTTTATTTAACTAAGTAAATCTGCTAAAACATACATACATACATCCACAGGTCTGTTGAAAAGTGAGAAACACTCCTCATACACATTTGAGCACATTTCAATATTTGAACACATTTAAATTTGAATTTTCAGTATAGAGGTTTTCAAATACTAACCGGGCCTTCAATGTTATTTTGATGTCCGCCATTGAATGCCTGGTTAGTTCAACTGTATGCCCTTGACAATTGGTTAGGTTAAGTCGTGTATTTTTGTTAAAACTAACGAAAATAACACAACTTACAAGATCATTTGCCCGGTTAGGTCAACTGTGTGCCCTTGACAATTGGTTAGGTTAAGTCGTGTTATTTTCGTTAAAACTAACGAAAATAACACAACTTAACCTACCCAATTTTCAAGGACATAGAGTTGACCTAACCGAGCAAATGATCTTGTACGAAATGACCAAGGTGGAATTTCAGCCATTTCGCGTAATGGCTGACGATTTTAGTCATTTCGCAAATGACCAAGTGAAACAGCTATTACACTTTACACACTTTGACTGTGACATATATATATATATATATTATCAATGTCATCGACATTTTATTATGCACCTAAATCGCAGAACTAATTATTTATTTTGGATTGTGAGTGAAATTTAATTTGAAGGGAACAAATTTTCTCATTTTTTTAAAGCAGTGGAGATGAGATGGCGCATTTTGCAAAAGCGTTCCGGAACAGTATGGAGGAAATCCAGCTTAGTGCCAATGACGTGGAAGAGGGTGAAGGATCAGAAATTTTACAGCACTTTCGACATTCCTGTAGAGATTCAAAACGCGACCGCGAATTAATTGCAGAAATAATGTTTTTTTTTGTATTAGCCGAATTGGGTAAGAATGAACGCCGATTATATTATTATTATTATTATTACATGGTGAAATGAAGTGCGAGATTTTTAATACTTATAAACTATTTCACATTTTTTAAAATACAGGGTGTCCCATAAGTAGATAAATGCATCACACTAACAACCTTGTTTGCTGCTGCATTCTGCACAAATATATATATATATATATATATATATATATATATATATAAAACGAATTTTAATTTAACAGATTTAACAGCCATTACATTTTAAATTAATTACTCATCCTTAAGTGTTACATAAATTAATATTAGACGGTACTTTTTATACATTTACACATTATAATACTAAAAGCTCTACTGCGCACGGTGGATATTTGGAACAAATTAAAATAATTAATTGCTCAGGATATTTGTCGTTACAATTATATATATATATATATATATATATATATACATAAAACTTCACACATCATACCGGGTGACTCCAAACGGGAACTTCGTTTTTTTGGCTGGATACTACCTCATCATTCCACGCAGGATCACATGAGTCATATAATTTTTAAAACATTGTAAATTCCTTTCTGCGGGACATATGCATGAGAAAACACAAGCAGTACTGCCCACAGACATTGCTGTACAAACTCTGGAAACGATAGGGATTCCAAACTATTTGTGGAATTTAGAGTTGTTCGAGAAATTTTACAATAATAGCATCATTTCATGGATGCTCACCCAGTGAATAAAAGTAGTACATTCGCTCCCTATTTTTAAAATAAACGGCTATCCAATGGGTTCCTTCTCCACTGCTCACGTCTGTATTCACAATAAATGCGCCGCAGTCTCTCATGGGTGGAAGTTTCACCGTTTCATTCTTCGCAAACACTCCGATAAATTTGTCACGCGTGAATCGGTCACTCGTCTTCACTCTCTGGAGTCTATTTTTAAAAGCTCGTCACGACACCCCTAAACCTGTCAACTTCGATTAGGGCTTGAGACTCAAGATAAACTACTACGCTAATAGGAGCGACTATCCGGCTGTCGAACTCGAGTCTGTGAGATATTACCACTCTGCTGCGGACTTGTGTGTGTGTTTATACTCTCGCTGAAGTCGGGTGAGAAATCGAAAGGGTACAGATTCGATCTCTCGATGAATTCATTCTGCGTTACACCGGTTCCTAAGCCATCACAACCACCGACGCTGTGGGCTAGATTCTTATACGCTCTCAAGCAAAGTGAAAACTCGTCGTCTATGGAATAACTCGTGTCCATTGTCCCACCTAAAGCTACCCCGTTGACATACAAAGTTACATTTTTAAGGCCGAAATTTTCGAATTTAAATGCAGATTTTTAGTATTTTCCATTCACAGAAACGTGTTCCTGCATTCCAATTAATATCCTTTTAGGCAGAATCCCAAGAGGAACATTTTCTATTTACTTGGATGTTAAACCTGAAGGGACTGTAAACACCTTAATCTGGAATCTAAAAGTTGGGTATTTCACTGCGGCATGTAGTAAATTTTTCTCAATCTCCATCTGCTTAGCAGAGCTTAATTCCACACGCCGTACGAGGAGATATCTCTCCATAATATGAATCACCATATGCTTAGCACCCTCTTCTTGGTCAGTACCCAGATTTAAACAAATCTCAGGGCTCGTACGGGTGAGTTTTAATTTCATATCGACACCATTCACAAGCAACTTTTCCTAGAACGTGAAATCTGTGTGTAGACGTCCATAACAGTCATAAATCTTCTTTTTAGATTTTTTAAACTTACTCTTTATACTACTTTCATCTTTAGCCTGATAATAACCTTCGCCATTTTAAAAGGTGTCCTTCGCTTCTTTCGAAAAGTTGAGAACATTTTCCAGATAGGATCGTAGGTGGTATTACCCAGACCCAGTCGAAATGTTGGCCTGATTTACATACACGTCACACTGACTGAATATGGTGTGTAGGAAGTTCGTCTCTGGATATACGACGTAGTCGTTTTCACAATCCGACCCATCTGAATGCGCTATTCGTAGTTTAGCGTGCATGTGCACACAGCTTGGATCAAAACAGTAGGGGCCTGAGCTCGGGATCATGAATTCTATTGGAGCACTTAGTGAGCCAATAGTGTTCAGCGGATTATCTGTAATAAAGTCGTTGTTTTCTATAGTTGTTTGTGTAGGAGGCATATCAAAGAGGGCTAGCTCGGATTTACAACATTGCGAACTTCAAGGATGGATGAAGCGAGCTATGACGCGTCAGAAATACCTCTCTCGGCAAGTATCAATCAGTCTATGATCCCCGAGGGCAACAGCCAACCATAGGTTTCATGCGCTTAGAACATTTATTTTTTTATATATCCTTTTACACTTAACACCACCAGTTGGCAACCTCTTCTTCTTCCGGTTTTTATTTCCGCCACCACTCATTTTTCTCTTTGCATCTTTGACAATTTCGTCCCGTGTATGTTTTAAATGTTTTTTGAGAGCTCCTTTAGGCTTAGTCCTTGTCATTATGTCTTCAACCGTGTTAAGAACTGATTGTAATGTTTTCCTGCTGAGGTATATGGCACCACTCTTCAGCAAGGGGACAGCCGTACGCAGTATAGTTGAAAAAATGCACACAATCCCGCTCCCACGCTGATATCTCACCCCTCGGTAGACTGTGAATGGCCTTTGGGTCATTCTATCGCTGCACGACGGAAGTGAAACTTCACTGTTAAGCTCCCGTCACCGAATGGAAACTTTTCCCCTTAATCGTCCTTATATAAATATATATTCTGTTATAATATATATTCTGTTATAAAGGTGGCCAGGGTATTGTTAGGATGTACAGACAGAGAGGTGGAGGACGGTAGAGAGAAGTGGTTAGGCGCCATGTTGTATACTATTTAAAGCTTCATTATTGCATCAGCTTTTATATAGGTGTTGAAGCTTTCTGGGTACCCTAGCCATTTTACCAGGTACATTTTTCTCTCTCCTGAACCTTTGCTTACTGAATTTTTTAAAATTTTAAACACTTGTTTCTAAATTAAATGTCACTTTCTGCAACTCGTCGCCATAAAATCCCCTGCAATTTCTTCCCCAGTCAAAGCTTCAACGTAATACATCATCACTTCGTCTTTAGGCCTCATAGATCTAACTTTAAAAATCTCACGAGTCCAACCTTGCTCAAATCCTTTCGCGAATTTATTCCCCGAACACGACAGTCTTATATAACACTGCCCAACAAAAATAATGTTTTTGCTGCTGATTTAATTCTAAGACCTGTTTCTTGATAATATTGATGTGCTGATTTCAAAAATCACCTTAGATTTTGTCCATCACATCAGGTTTTCGTGCAATGCAATATGCCTATTTTGGGTGATCCATGAAGGGCGCTTTTCAAAATTGATGATTTTTGAGACCTGTTAACAGCTGTTTTGCTGTTAAAATTTTATCTGTGGAATACGCAAATCTGTGCATTAAATCTAAAGGTCATGTACAACATATTAAAATCTTGGGTATCTGTGATTTCCCCAGGTGTGAGCGTGACGTCATGATCTGAGAGAGATTTCCCATTGGCGGAGTGAGAGCAGCCGGTTCCGCTAGTGACGTTACTTGTAAACTTTCAGCAGTTGGGTTGCAACATGAGCATTAAAGTTCACTATCTCAACAGTCATCTGGATAAATTTCCAGTAAATCTTGGTGATGTTAGTGAAGAGCAAGGTGAAAGGTTCCACCAAGATATCAAAGTGATGGAAGAACGATACCAAGGAAGATGGGATACCCATATGATGGCTGACTACTGCTGGAGCCTGCAAAGAGATTGTCTTGACATCTCTCATTCTAGGAAGTCCTATAAGAGAAAATTTATCAGCACTGAAAAGTAAGAAAACAAGAAAAAGACAATGTTAAGAAAACTGGTCCCGTGCTTGCTTTAATATGGATTCATTTTTTTGCTTATTTAAACGCTTTTAATCACTTTATGTGTCAATATTACCATTGTATATTAAAGTTCACTCCCTGCACAATTGTTTACTTTTCCATGCTGATTCTGAGTATGTAAAAACTTATTTTTTGAAAAGAAAAAAAATTGGGCATAACCCTGCCAAAATGCGATATCTCCAAAATATCCGTATTTGATTGCTCGAAAACCTGACGTGATAGGCAAAAACTAAGGTGATTTTTGAAATCAGCACACCAAAGTTACCTAAAAACAGGTGTTAGAATTAAATCAGCAAAATTGGTGTTGGGCAGTGATAATCATTGATTTTGAAATGCACAGAGCGTGGTGGTGCTCTACGCTTATCTTTTCTCACCTCAAGCTCTGTATGTGTACCTCTTTTTAAAAATTCGTTTGGTGATGTACCAATCGTACGGTAGTGTGAACGGTTGTATGATGAAGCTAGCGACTCCAGAATGTCTATATATCTGTATGATTTTATGTGTGAAGTAGCAATGCATGCGTTCCTTTAGGGTACGCTGAACTCTTTCGGATAAAGATGCCTTATGCACAGAATTGCTAGTGTGATAACTGATATTAAACTCTGCCAGCATGTTGTGAAAAGCTCGCCCTATAAATTCTTTCCCCGTGTCTGTACAAAAATAGCCAGAGATTCTGCTTTCCTTAAACATCATCGCTTTTGTAACTTTAGCAACTGTTTCAGGCAATTTATTTTTCAGGGGAATTAGCCACAAATATCTAGAGAATACATCTATTATAAATAGAATGTATCTATAGCCGCCATTATAAACGAAATACCTTTGCGCGTATGTTTAATCAGCCTGCCAAATACAATCAATCGATGCGGCTACTGTCTTGCCAGTTTAAACCTTCTTCTCTCCAGTTTATGAAGTGTATAAGGGTCCTGCTCACGCAAAACCCTCTCGACATCTTTTTCCTCTATTCCTTCATTATAAACGCCTCTGAGCACTCTATTAACACCACCGTAGGAGGTTATTTATATATACATATATCTGGGTGTATATTACACCGAGGATGCCGACTCGTATATAATAAGAAATAGAATCGGACTGGGACATGTCGCATTCAGGAAACTGACAAAAGTATGGAGGGACCAATCCATCTCGCGCAAACTGAAGCTTCGACTCATGAATAGTGTAGTAATACCTACTGTATTGTATCGAGCGGAGTGTTGGGTGATGAAACGGAAAGAAGAACGTAAATTGCTGGCATTTGAAATGTACTGCCTTAGGAGGATACTAAATGTAAGGTGGGAACAGAGGATAAGTAATGAAAGAGTGCGACAGATGGCCGAGCTGGATCAGAACATCGTGGAGAAAGTGAATGATATATAGAGGAGATGATACGGTCATGTCGAAAGAATGGATGGTGAAAGATGGCCGAGGACCGTACTATACGGACGAATGCACGGTAACAGACCAAGGGGAAGACCTAGAACAATATGGTGGCGAAGCTAGAGGAACTCGAATGCACGACTCCCAGTCAGAGAGATGACGAATTTGGCAAGGGATCGGGCTGCGTGGCGGAGATACCGGCGCACTGTTATGAAGGACCCCACCTGACAGCGGTCAGAAGGGACTTAAGTCAGTAAGTCATATAAATATATATAATATGGCTTAGACGACCAGTCACTCAGCCAGTATGACAGACTGCCAACGAGGAGTCAGGGAAGCTGGTATTATAAGTCAAGAAGCTGCAGCTGATGGATGTCCAATTATTCCTTAATAAAGAAAGTTTGTTTTACTTTGTCCTATACATGCCACTCCAGTTAGCCTGTATATATATATATATATATATATATATATATATAAGTCATTAAACTAAGGCAACTGGCTGCTTCTCCTCTAAAGAAACTGTCTGACAGCCGATTACGCCATACGATTGGCTGGCTCCTATGCCTAATGGTTGTGATGCTGAAGCCCCCAGGAAGGCTTGTGAAGACTCCATTATGCGCCGTGATATGCGGGCAAAACATCTCTCTCTCTCTCTCTCTCTCTCTCTCTCTCTCTCTCTCTCTCTCTCTCACACATTCTCTCTCCTCCTCTCTTTCCTTCTTGTGTTTTCTTACCTTTGTTAGGTTAGGTTACCCACTGCCCCTTTGGAGGGCCTAGTCCCGGGCCTCTTGCATACACACATACACAGTTATGTCTTAATAAAGAAGTTTTGTTTTACTTTTTCTATACACACATATACAAACATAAACACATAGAGACAAACATGCATATACACCTTCATATATAAACATACAATTCATATATATATATATATATATATATATATAATATATATATATATATATATGTGTGTGTATATATATATGTATGTATATATATATATATATATTCTTTTTTGGGCCTGATTTGCCAGGTTAGGTTAGGCTACCCTCTCCCCCTTCATGCATACCCACCTCCTCTCTTCCCTGGAGGGTCTACCCCCGCCCCCTTCGGAGCATTGTTGATCATCTTGCATGCAATCGATTTGCACTCTACTTTTTTGCCAACACTACTCACTTCAACTATAAATGCATCGATGAATATTTTTTTTATACTAAAACGCCTCTCCCACCGCAGTTACTTCGCGTCAGGAACAGGTAGGAAACGCCTCACTCGCTCACATTCACTTCATCAGCTGACATGATAATAATGCACCTGCCTCAGGACAACATTATCCTCAGCCCAGCCCTGCATACTACTCCACGGTTTACCCAGACCGCTTCAAACACCCTGAGGCGGCACATTGCCAGCCCGTCGTCCCCCATATACTATATCACTCTACTTTTTACTATCTAGCGCGCATCTTTCACCCTCCCACACGTCCAGGCCTCTGACCAAAAGCCTCCCTCACCCCATCCTCCCATCTCCTCCTCGGTCTACCTCTCCCTCTTTCCCCCTCCGCCTCCGATACGTAAAGCCTCTTTAGCAATCTCTCCTTACTCATCCTCTCCACATGCCCAAACCATTTTAACAACCCCTCATCTGCTCTCTCCACAAGACTCCTTCGATGTGAACGAGGGGAAAACGATTTTAATTGGGGACTCCTTAATACGTCATATGGATAAGGAGTTCGTTGAACGGAATACAACCAAGAGGAGGAGGGTCTCTCTACCAGGGGCCAGGGTTGACAGAATTAGAGACGAAGTAGATAGGATTGATGTTGCCTCCCGTCACTCGATGTTAGTGACGATAGTACGGGGCAACGACTCGTATAGGCCCGATACAAGAGTGCTTGACCTTTTGGAGAGATATAGGGGGTTAATTAGGTCCCTAAAGGCAAGGTCAGATAAGTCTTTTGTTCTAGGTATTACCCCTTGGCACGGTTTAAATTTTAGGATTACGTCAAAAACAATATTTTTTAATACTAAACTAGAAGAGATTTGTGCTCAGGAAAATGTACCCTTCGTAAAGCTGTGTTCAGAATTCAGTGATCCTAACCTCTTTATAAAAGATGGGGAGCATTTCAATGAAATAGGGAATGTTAGGCTAGGTAGGTTAATCGATGAGAACGTTGAAAGCTGTATAGGTCAAAGCCCTCTTTAAACGTTGTGGGTCTGGGAAACTCTGGGCCGACGTGAAAAATAGTTTAAAAAGCCGATCCGTGGTAAAAAATAATTTAAACGTCTTTTATTGTAACGCGCGCAGTATTATGAATAAATTGAACGAATTTAAGGCGATAATTTATTCCGGAAACTACGATATAGTTGTTATAACCGAAACGTGGTTAAATACCGTAACTCGGGACTTGTTGGGGGAACTTGATATAGCGTGATTTAAACTTTTTACTAATGATAGGTTACAGGTGGCGGCGTTTTGTTGTACGTTCGTAATTCCCTTAGGGCTATCTAGGTTAAGATAGATTGGTGCTACTGTAGTATGCGGTCTACCTACGATTCGGCGGTCTACCTTTTAATTATAGCTTCTTATCTTGTTTACTAATTGTTTGTTTACATCCCATTGTCAATCGCCCTTGACGATTGGTTAGGTTTAGTCATGATATTTTCGTTAGTTTTAACAAAAATATCATGACTAAACCTAACCAATCGTCGGTAGACCGCATACTACAGTAGCACCGATAGATTTTCCGGCAGCAAATAATGCGATATGCTGAAGTTAGGGCGCGTAGTATTAGCTTTAATTTCGTTGTTGTTCATAGACCTCCCGTTCAACTCCTCAATACCGATACTAGATTTTACACACTTCTTAGTAACTTTATTAATAATCGGAATAGTAGAGTTGTCGGACACTTTAACTGCCCTAACGTTAATTACGACACTTTTATTGGTAATGATGAGGGTTTGAGACTGATTGAGTTCATGGAAGATAAATTTTTACGACAGATGGTTACCGAACCAACGCATGGTGACAATATTTTAGACGTGGTGATGACGAACGACGAAAATATAGTCGAAGGTTTAGAAGCAGGTGGGAGTTTGGGATGTAGTGATCACCAAATTATTAGGTTTAACCTATTGATAGAAAACAGTAAGGATAGTAACGAAATAGAAGTCCCTGATTTTCGTAAGGCTAATTTTGATAGTTTTGCGGACAGGATGAGAGTAGTGGACTGGGATAATTTATTTATGGGTAATGACACAAATTTTCATTGGGAAGCGTTTAAATAAAGTTTTTTGAATATCGAAAGGGAGTTTATTCCCCGTAGGCCCAAGCGCGCTACAACTCATGGTAGGGCCAAGTGGTGGACTAGGGTAATAGGTGAGTTCATAAACGAGCGTAACAGAGCGTATAGACTTCATAAGCGCAATGGCACAGTAGCTAACTTTAATAGATATATCGAGCTTAGACGAAAGGTTAAAAGATCTGTTAGGAATGTTAAACGTAATTTAGAAATACTTATAGCTGCGGATAATAAACATAATCCAAAAAAGTTTTTTGACTACGTCAATAATCGTAAGCCGATAAAAGATAACAAAGGCCCTCTAGTGGACGCTAACGGCGCTTTGGCTTCCGACGCTCCGGCGATGGCGGGTATTTTAAGCAACTTTTATGTGACAGTTTTTACCGTAGAAGACGTAAATAATGTCCCCGACGTGGACAATATCGTTCCATTTAGTAGCGAGACTATTTTGAATGAAATAACTGCTTACGAGGGTGAGAATGCGCATTATATCGATAAGCTAAAAGTTAGCAAGGCTCCAGGCCCTGACGCTCTTTATCCTAGACATTTGAAAGATTTGAAAGACATTATCGTAGGCCCATTAACAAAAATTTGTAATAAATCATTGGAAGCGGGGGATCTTTTCCGTTCTACCCCAGCAACAATTCCTAGTGTAGTTTTATTTGCTGAATTCAATAATATATATATTTTATTTTGGAGAAAGTATTCGTGCTTTAATTAGTTATGGTCATAATTATTAATTTTGGATCAAGTAAAGATAATCCCTCCCAACAGAAAAAGGAGGGACTATCTTTACTTGATCATTTTTTGGGAGGGAACATCTTTACTTGGTAAAGTTGGTAATACCGCTTTACCGCAATACCGCAATACCGCTTTAATTAAAGTCTTTGGATCAAGTAAAGTTAAGCACCCCAACCTTTTTTAGTTAGCTTTATAAGGCTAACTAACGAAAATATCACGACCTAACCTAACCAATCGTCAAGGGCGTACAGTTGACCTAACGATTGGTTAGGTTAAGTCGTGATATTTTCGTTAGTTAGCCTTATAAAGCTAACTAAAAAAGGTTGGGGGTGCTTATCTTTACTTGATCCATTGTAATAAATGAATTTTAATAAATTTTGTTTTCAAATGAATCATTTTTTAAAAAAAGATTCTCTTAATTTTTATCCTTATGTCAGACTGCTTCACTTTACTTTACTTTCTGGGAGGGATTATCTTTACTTGGTCATTTTTGGGAGGGATTTGCTTTACTAGTGTGACCTGGGAGGGGTTATCTTTACTTGATCCTAAATTTTTTCTCTTTTTTGTAGATATTGTTATGGATGATAAATGGAATTTCATAAACATAGTTAAGGAAATAACGTTCTACCCCAGCCTTCTTTAGTTAACCTTAAAGGCTAACTAACGAAAATATCACGACCTAACCTACCCAATCGTCAAGGGCGTACAGTTGATTTAGCTAAACAAAGGAACAAGAGACATTGGGGAACATCTAGAAATATGATAGATTCTTATTTTTGTGAATTTCTGTGAAGACAAAAAGGAAAGGACATTTTTATTGAAATCTTAAATGCAATCTCTACTTTTAAATAAAATAAATGGACTATAACTCTTTTGTTATTAATTTCTCCAAAATAAGATATATATTATTGAATTCAGCAAGTAAAACTACAGTAGAAAATAATATATAATTTCATTTTTTGTTGCTTGGGTAGAACGGAAAAGAGCCGAAGCGAGGATTATTCCTGAAGACTTCAAATTAGCTAACGTTACGCCCATTTTTATAAAAGGCGACCGCACAGTAACTAGCAATTACAGGCCTATTAGCTTAACGTCAATTGTCGGTAAATTTTTAGAATCCGTAGTTAGGGATCGTATCGTCGATCACTTAGAAAGTAGAGATTTGATTAATAGTAGTCAGCATGGGTTTCGATGCCATAAATATTGTTTACCTAATTTGTTAGAGTTTTATAATGAAATAGTGCGCGAATACGATAGGCATAGAGCGGTCGACGTTATTTATTTAGACATTAAAAAAGCGTTCGATACAGTTCCGCATAGAAGATTAATTGTGAAGGTTAAAGCGCACGGTATACGCGGTCAGGTAGCTAACTGGTTAGAGGAATGGCTTCGCGCCAGGAAACAGAGGGTCGTTGTTAATGGTAAGGAATCGGGGTGGTTGGATGTATGTAACGGTGTCCATCAGGGTTCAGTGTTAGGCCCATTGCTATTCGTAATGTACATTAACGACATTGATGTAGGCTTGACCAGTAACGTCTCAAAATTCGAGGACGATACTAAAATAGGCAGTAAAGTTCTTAACGTGGACGATAGAAATAGGCTCCAAGACGATGTAAATAGGATTATGGAGTGGACGGATAAGTGGCAGATGCAAATTAAAGTAGACAAATGTAAAGTTTTGCATATACGGGATGTCAGGAAATGATTGACCCCCCCTATAGAGCAAAAACTAGAAGAGATAGATAAAAACCGGCGAGACCACTTGAAAGAGCGTTAAAATCTGAATAAAAACCATTATATTCTATTCCTGTGATTTTAATTCTTACCATTTTTTTCCCCACAGAAACCATGGCATCATCTATTTTGAACGATTCAGAGAAAAAGCGAGTTCTTGACCGCATTCGAGCTGTCACATTTCGTGAAGCAAAGGAAGCTGGTGCAACTTTCATAACTCGACACTGGGTGGCTGAGAGATTAAAAAGATCAGAAGACTTTGTCAAAAGGAATTGGAATAAGAATCCTGAAGATTGTGAAACAGAATTTCGAGGAGGAAGACCGGAGAAATTATCTCAAGAATCGAAAGACATTGTGCTTGCTGCATCACGGCGCCGAAAGAAGAGCTGCTCTGAGGTAGCGAAAGAGATTCTTATCCGTCGTGGTAAGATAGTCAATCGGCAACTTGTGCATCAATTTCGAGTTCGCCAAGGCTTGAGTGCTTGGCATGAAATAGCTAAGCCACGGAAGAGTGATCTTAATATTGAAGATCGGCTATGGTTTTGTGATTATCTTGAGGAATGGACGGAAGACGATTTCCTTCACTTGGTTGTCAGCGATGAATTCTTCGTTTATGTCTCCAGAAAACCAAATTTTCAGAATGATCGGGTTTGGGCAACAACTCCTGATGAAGTCCAAGACGACCAGAAGTATCGAGAAATAGTAAAAAATCCAGCATGTGTGGGTGTTTTCATTATGTTCTCTATTCGGAAGCTCATCTGGATTATCAAACCAAGAGGAACCAGTTGGGATGGGCCTTATTTTCGAAATGTAATTTTAGCCCAACATGTAATTCCGTTTTTGAATGGCCTGGCAATTCTCCCGATCTTAATGTCTGTGAACATGTCGGATCCATCATGAAGGATCGGGTGGAGTCCTTAATGCTGGAACAACCCATTCAGAATCGGTATTCAACAGAAATTATGACTGCAAAGATCAACGAAGTCCTTGAAGAAATGAGTCATGACACCGATCTCTTTGAGACACTTCTGGGATCATATCCCCGTCGATTAATGGCCGTCAGAGCTGCAAATGGGGGCAACACCCGATATTAAAAGAAGTGTTTTTTATTCAAAATTAAACGTTCTTTCGCGTGGTTTTGTCTGTTTTTTTCTATTCCTTTCAGTTTCTTCTGTACAGGGGGGGGGGGGGCAATCATTTCCTGACACCCTTTAGGTTCTCGTAACAATAATTACACGTACACGATGGACGATAGACAGTTAGCTAGCGTTGACGAGGAAGTAGATTTAGGCGTAAGCGTATCTAAGAATTTAAAAGTTAGGAACCAGTGCCTAGAGTCTTGCGCAAAAGCTAATAGGATGTTAGGCTTCATAGCGCGTAATTTCGAATTTAAATCGAAGAATATTATATTGCCCCTTTACAAGTCCCTAGTCAAACCTCACTTAGAATATGCCTTTCAGTTTTGGTGCCCGTATTTGCGTGAGGATATTGATAGGTTGGAAAGGGTTCAGCGACGAGCCACGAAACTAATTCCATCACTACGCAGTACTCGTAATAACGGATTTAAATTACGTGGCAGACATTTCATTACTAATATCGCTAAAAACGTTTTTACGTTTAAAATAATTGATAAATGGAATAATCTTCCCGCGTCCGTCGTGAACTCTACCAGCGTTAATATGTTTAAAAACCGTTTAGATAGGCATTTTAAAAATATTAACGTTGTTTAAAATAAAACAATTAGCAAAAGGCGCTCTCGGGGTAATGGTCGAGGACGAGTCTGTTGACGATTAATGCCAGCCTGTGACATGCCAGCGTTTGAGAGTGTGATATGCCAACAGTAAAATTATATTAAAACAAAAGTAGACTAACACAACTTAGATGTAGCTCATAGGGTAAACTAACCCACTTTTTGTTATACGCTTCATACTCTTTTTTTTGTTGTTTTCTTATCCTCTTTATTTGCATGTTTGTAGTTTGCATGGTATGACAGTGTTTGAGTTAAGACTGCATGGTTTGTAAGCGTTCTTGTTTTACTTCTTTTCATCTTTCACCCCTTTCCTATTCTCTTCGATTATTTTCCCGACTTGTCGACAGTAGCCGGCGGATGATGATGGTGAGTCTTTCTTTTTTCTGAATGAATGTTAACCCACGAATGATAGGTTTTACTACTTACTTAACCACTTATTGTCTTCTTTTAACCCCCTTCTCTCTTCTTTCTCTCGGGCTAAGCTTAGAGTGGATCTTAGAGCCTTTGTTAGCCTTAGCTTCTGTAGATCTGTAGACTCCCACACCTCTCACCGATGTGTTTCTCACCTGATCAATCCGCCTCACACCCACAGATCGTCCTCAAGCATTTCATTTCCAGTATATCCACACTTTTCCTTTCCCTCGCATTCGCCACCCATGCCTCACATCCATACAACACTGTTGGCACTACTATACCTTCATACATACCCATCTTCGCACCCAGAAACACTGAACTCTCCTTCCAAACACTTCTTAGGGAACCCAGTACCTTCGCCCCTTCTTCCACCGTGTGATCCATCTTTGCCTCCATAGTCCCATTCCTTGCCACATCCACCCACAAGTACCTGAAGCATGCCACTTCCATTTCCTCACCATACAAACTTACACTCAGTTGCTCACGAACCTCACTTTTACAGCACCACATAACCTTGCTCTTATTTACATTTACTCTTAGTTTCCTTCTTTCACACACCCTCCCGAACTCAGTTACTAGTCTCTGTAGCTTTTCTCCCGAGTCCGCCACTAGAGCCGTATCATCCGCATACAACAGCTAATTTACTTCCCGAAAACCTCCCCCAGCAACATGTTTCAACCCCGCTCTCCTCCTCATGACCCTTGCATTCGCCTCTTTCACCACCGAGTCTATAAACACATTAAACAATAATATACATATATATATATATATATATATATATATACTTTCAACCTTTCAACTGTTTCGTGTGATGACTCCTCATTTCAGGAAGGTCAAACTTGTCGCCCTCCTCTCCAGGAAGAAATTGTAGATACCAGTTGACCAGAGAAATACTCCGTTAGGCAGGAGAGAGGGAGTGTTGGAACTCTCGTTTCTGTCACTGTCCTCCTTAGCTGATCACTCTCCATGTCTCATCTACCCTGTGAGCAGTCCAACATGCTCACAGGGTAGCATGCAGGCTCTCTCTGTATTCCTCACTACACACACACATTCATCTTACACACTGCACAATCTTTTCAAAATTTAAAAAAAAATCTTTTTAAGGACCTTGACTTCAGCTCTCTCCTCCTTCTACGGACGCTCACCTTTGGCCCCTCCTTCCTGTTGTACGGGCTCCGCAGTTTTTATCCACCCACTCAGTTGCTGTGTCTGTACAGGGATCTTGTCCGACCTTGTATGGAGTATGCTTCTCTTGTGTGGGGTGGTTCAACCTACACAGCTCTAATTGATAGGGTGGAATCAAAGACTTTTGTTCTCATCATGTCCCTGGCCCTTTCTGACTCTCTCTCTCTCTCTCTTCGCCGCAATGTTGCCTCACTTTCTCTTTACCGTCGCAATTATAACGGACACTGCTCTTTTGAATTCTCTAACTGCATGCTTCCTCCTTTAAGGAGAGCACACGGTACCATACTTTCGACATATTCTCATCCTCTTCTGTCTAACTCTCTAACGCAAGAGTTACTCAGTATTCTCACTTTTTCATCTACTCAACCAGTCATATTTGGAACAATCTTCCTTAACCCATCTTTCCCCCTGTCTATGACCTCCAATCTTTCAAACGCAGAGTGTCCAGGCATCTTCAAAACCCTGGTCCTTGATTTTGGCCCTCTTCTTCCTCTATGAGGTGGGTGGGTTGCGGGCATTCGCCATTGTCCCCTCCTTCCTGCAAAAAAAAGGGTGTCCCAGGAGGAAATGTCAAGAATGCACCATTTGACTCTTTGGGTATTTCTAAGTAGAAAGTATTATATCGACATGTGCTTGATTCCCAACCGTTACTGAGATACAGGCCTCTACATTTGGGTAACTAAAACATAATAAAAAGCCGATCTTAGATAATATTCAATGACATTTAATGATACATTGGCAACTGTGCAGATCCTCACATTATTTATTTACATTATTTATTTAGGTACGTCTTAACACCTGCTCACTGAGTCACGTTTCTTTTCAGGGTGTGTTGTGTACTCTGCAAACGTGGAGGTGCAGTGCTCAAGCAACATTTCAAGCCATGCCGGCAGTAGGGCGGAGTGAAAAACTCATTTTTCGAATTTTCAAATTGGCTAGTGTGGAAAATGTGTGGAGTAGTGAGGAAATAAGCTGGTATAAATTTAAAATCATAACATTAATATCTTCAGGTGCCACAATGACCTTCAATATTGAAAAAAATTGAAAAAAGCAGATTTTAACCAATAATTACAGAAGAGCCCACGATGCACAATAGACAAGAATTTATTCACACTTGTATAAAAATAGCTCAGTCAACCTTTAAAAAAAGTTTCTATTCTCTAAAAACAGTTTTCTATAGTCAGCTCACTCAGCTGTCACGTGAGTACCTCGGTTCAGTGTAGCTGTCGCTCTCGTAGCAGGTGGGTGTTCTGTTGTTGGCGTTACTCAGATAGTCTAAACTATATTTCTTATATATTTTGCATTTCTGTATTGTGTTGCCCTAAGTTTGCCATGTACTATTAACTGAAATTAACGTATAATTGATATTAGCTCTTTCTTTTTCAGATTTGTATACTTTCAAAATGTCTCGAGTTTGTGCAAAATCAACCAGGGCCTCAACTGAGTGCCCCATGTTTGGTATGGGGGAAGATTTGTGGCACAGGAATCTTCCTACATACGAAGGAGTTTTTAAATATTACTTGTTTGTAAGAAACGATTTGAAACAGAATACTAATAAAGATCCTTCAATATCTCAAATATTAGAACAAGTTGTTGATAAATTGAAAACAATTTGGGAAAGTGCTTCCGTCCCAATTCTGTCAGACAGGCGAATTGAAACAATGTTCAGAAGCTACCACGAAAAGTATCGTGTCATTATGAAGCCATACCAAAGCAGAAAAAATTCTGAAGCTTACAAAGCAAAGATTGATATGTTCAAAAAAGAAGCACACACGAAACTTTTTGACATTGCACCGTGCAAGTGCAAAGTACTAACACAATGTTCTTGTCCCAAAGAAAAAAACGGTTCCAAAGGAAGAAGTGACGTTCCTCTTAGATCAAAGGAGTGAAAGAAAACTGTTTATTGATAGAGTAGATATTACACTCTCAAAGAAAAAAGCATCTACGTTGCTAAGAAAGCAAAAAGAAGCTGTGAGGCTCACCAAAGAATCTTCACAGGAGAAATTGCAGGATACAAATGTTGAATTATCATCATCGACATCAAATAGTGAAAGTGAATCTGGCGAAATATCAGACGATACATTTCCAGAGCCAGTTAGCTCGAAGAGAAAGCTCGAACAACCTGAAGAACAATTATCATCGTGTAACCAAAAAATTTTTTTTCTTTGTTTCTGGGCAATAACCTTTATTTTCTGATTCATTATGCTTCAAATCACTGGAAAAAAGCTGTCAGTGATTTTAAACTTCGGGTTTGTTGTCAGTACATCGATTTTGTTGAAATAAGAATATTATTATTTTTTAACCCTATATGGACATCTGCGACAGATCTGTAAACGCTTCAAAATTTACTATATATTTACCGAAACAAGTACATTTTAACTTAAATGACGATATCGTCAAATTTGTAACGGTTCAAGGAGTTTATATCACGAATTGGCAACTCCTACTGCAGAAAACCGAGCTTTAATGAAAAAAATAAGTTAGTGCGTCAGTAGAAGTAAAGTGTATGGTTACGCAGTTCGTTTTTTATTTTTTATCACTTTATTTGATTAAAGGTAAGTTGAATAATTTTTTATTGCTCAATATATGTTGTTAGAGTGGCTGAAGTAATATAAAACAATTCTGATAAACTGAGCACTAGAATATTTTATTGAATCGTAACAATATTGATGGCTCTGACATCCATGCCTTCTTTGCCACGTGGTATAAGGTTGTCCAATTTGTATTATATATATTACATTATATATATATTATATATATTATTATATATATTATATATATATATATTATTATATATATATATATTACATTAAAAATCACATATTTATGTTCAAAGTACTCTAAATGAATGTTTAATATAGGTAAAAAAAATTTAAGACAAAAATAAGAATTATGTCCATATAGGGTTAAATTAATCCATTATTTTTACTTTTTCAGACGTGTGACGTGTGACGAAGTTACTGTTATGGCTCTCGTGGTTGCAAATACCCAGCGGATTCCTTCTGCTACGTGTGCGGCGAGTTCTTCGCAAAGACGGCTAAAAAACACTGCTTGGACAGTTGCACCCGTGCAAAGGAAGTCTATCATGCCTACTTCGGAATGCCAGTCGGTGACCAAGACAAACGCTGGGCACCACATGTCATCTGTGACTACTGCCGCCGCACTCTTGAAGGTTGGTTTAGAGGAGAGAAGAGGGCAATGCGTTTCGCTATCCCCCGTGTCTGGCGTGAGCCCTCAGACCATCTCACGGACTGCTATTTCTGTATGGGGACCCAACAAAACGAAGAAAGGGGAAGAATGCGCCTCCCATTGAGTACCCTGACATTCCGTCATCTATTGCACCTGTTCCCCATAACGCGACGGACCTACCTGTGCCACAGCCTCCCTTGAGAGATCAATCTTGTCCAGCAGAAGAAGCAAGCTATGATGATTCCGAGGAGGAGCAAGGTGCGTCATCTGCTGCGCGCCGTCGACGCCGGGTGGCCGGTGAAAGGTGCCCCTACTACCCCAACCAAGAGGACATCAACGACCTCATCAGGGAAATGGCCTTGACAAAGTCCAACGCCGAGCTGCTCATTTCCAGACTGAAGCAGTGGGACTTACTGGACGACAGCGTTCGAATTACTTCCCAGAGGAAGCGGCATCGCGGCTTTTCAGTGTTCTTCACTCTTAGAGATGGGTTGTGCTACTGCCATGACATCAGAGGACTCTTCGACGCTGTGGGCATTCCCTGCAACACCTCTGACTGGCGGCTCTTCATCGACAGTTCATCTAAAAGCCTCAAGGCTGTTTTACTGCACAACACAAATCAGTGGCCCTCGATTCCTCTGGCTCATTCAGTGCACATGAAAGAAGAGTACCATAACGTCAAAATCCTGCTGAGTGCACTGAAGTACGACCAATTCAGCTGGGAGGTCATTGGCGATTTCAAGATGGTGGCCTTCTTGATGGGGCTTCAGGGAGGCTTCACCAAGTTCCCTTGCTATCTGTGCCTCTGGGATAGCCGAAATACAGCCCTTCACTACGAGAAGAGGAACTGGCACCTCAGGACCGGCTATGAGGTTGGGGCCCATAACGTGAAGCAAGAGCCGCTGGTGGAGCCAACGAAAGTGCTGATGCCACCCTGCACATCAAATTGGGCATCATTAAGCAGTTTGTTAAACAGCTGGATCCAGAGGGTGAGGCCTTGAAGCACATCCAGGAGCTGTTCCCGAAGTTGTCGGAGGCGAAGATCAAAGCAGGAGTATTTGTGGGCCCTCAGGTGAAGCGACTTATTGACTCCGACAGCTTTCCTGAGAAGCTGTCTGAGGTTGAGCGGGCAGCTTGGACAAGCTTCGTTTCTCTAGTCAAAGGTTTCCTCGGAAACCACAAGGCAGAGAACTACAGGGAAATCGTTGACGAACTTGTGGACACGTACCGGAGCATGGGCTGCCGGATGTCGCTGAAACTGCACGTACTACACACCCACCTTGATGAGTTCAAAGAAAACATGGGAGACTACTCAGAAGAACAAGGTGAAAGATTTCACCAGGATGTCAGCTCTTTCGAGGAACGCTACAAGGGACAGTACAATGAAAGTATGATGGGGGACTATATCTGGAACCTTTTGCGTGAGAGTGAACTGAAATACAATCGCCAATCTCGTAGACAAACTTCTTTTTGATTAAACTATAACGCTAGAATTTTTGTATCAATTCTGTATCAATTCTCCGTAGCAATACTCTTTATCAACGCTCTGCATCACTGCACTGTATCACTGTCTGTGTATTAACATATTATAATACATAATTATTCCCTACTTGTTTCCTTCTTTTTATTTTCATTTCTAAAGACGGGGCCTGGAGAACTTCATTTTTCATCATTGATTTATCATAATAATCGTGTTAACATCAATTAAAATTATACTTAACAGGATTCATTTGATTTAAAAGTAGATAGTGTGAAAAACCCTTAAATTTATAAGCAAAAATGGCAAAAAATCAATAAATCGATCTCATGAACTCAGAACCGAAGTCTGAACTTGGTGACTGCTCATTTTTACTTATTTATACCCTAAAAAATCAGAAAATAATAGTTTTAACTCATGGACAAATTTTGTGTTACACGGTGATTATTCAAGAAAAGGAAAACTACAAATCTACCTTCAGTGGCTACTGCTTGTGACAGGACTGCAGTTTCAGATCGAACTGCAGCATTCATTGTTAGTGCAGTATTGCAAGATATTGGAGAAGTTTCTATTGACAATACATCTGAAGTAGTGGATAGGAGTAAAATCAGAAGAGAAAGAAACGAAGAGATCAGAAATTATGAAAGATCAAAATCAGGTCCCAATCAGAGGAATCTTTTGATGGTCGAAAAGATTCTACACTCTTCCAAGAAAAAAAAGAGTCCAAAGTATATCAGAAGAAGGTAACAGAAGAACATATCACTTTAGTGAGAGAACCTGGTTCAGATTATTTGGGCCATTATTCTGTGAATTCTGGATCAGCTGAAGAAATATGTAAAGGAATGTTTGAGTATATTGGAAATAATGACATGAACCTGGAAAACCTTGTTGCCATTGGATGCGATGGTGCAGCAGTCAATACTGGAGAAAAGGGAGGCGTTATAAGGCTTATAGAATTGAAGCTGAAGAAGCCAGTTCAACATTTAGTGTGCCAGCTCCATGCCAATGAATTGCCATTACGCCATTTAGTTGCAAAGCTGGATGGAAAAAATCTGGCCCCCGCGGATTCACCGGTCCTATTGGCAGGGAATTAGAGAACTGTGAGAGTCTTCCTATTGTCGAGTTTGAAAGGATTGATGCTGAGGAACCAACTGTAGACTGAAGATCTTAGCACCGACCAAAAATATCTAATTGATATTCATCAGGCCATAACAAAGGGATATTGCTCTCCAGATCTTGCTCATCGTAGTCCAGGCAAAATGGCACATTCACGATGGCTGACTACAGCAAATCGTTTGCTTCGTCTATACGTTTCAACTGTAAGTCCATCTGAGAACCTCATGAACATTGCTTCTTTTATAATGAAGGTCTACATCCCAATGTGGTTTTCTATTAAGCAAAGTACGTCTTTTATCAATGGCTCAAAACATGTTTTCAAAACTATTGAACTAACAAGAACACTGAATGACGAAGTAAAGGATATTGTAAACCCTGTCATACAAAGAAATGCATTTTTTGCAAATCCAGAAAATATTCTAGCATCAATGATTCATGATGACCGCAGCGCCATAAGAGAATTAGCGTGGAGGCGAATAAAGAAAGCAAGGCAAACAAACAAGGAAAAAGTTGTGAGGCGTTTCACAGTACCTGTTATTCAATTTGAAGCTACTGATTATACTGATTTAATTAATTGGCAAAAATGCATTGTCACTGAACCACCTGTGACAAGACACCTGACAGAAAATGAGATTGAAGAATTCATAGAAAACAAGAGTACCCCTCCATTCGAGAAATTCCCTTGTCATACACAAGTAGTAGAAAGAATGGTAAAATTAGTGACTGAAGCATCATCAAAAGTATTTGGATTGAACGCGCGAGATGGCTTCATAAGATCAACACTTCAGTCACGTAAAAAAATGCCATCATTCGAAAGTAAAGCTGAATATAAAGTTTAAATAAAACGTTAATAGAAAAAAACATGCGCAAGGATGGGTGGTTGGGAGGGCATGGGTGGAGCTCGACACGCAGCCACCTCCTCGTGGTGAGTTCTGGATTATTTAGTTCATTAATCAAAAGAACATTGATCTAAATAAACTAAGAGCTGCGTAATTCAGTAACTATTTTGGTAATTGTAACACTTAATATATAATAATAACAAGTAAGTTTCAGTTATTGTACTAATGCAGAATATAAGAAAATCATTATATTTTACTTTTTTCGACGGCTTTGTGGCACCTGAAGATATAATTTCGCAGGACTAATATTTATGCACAGTCATTATCTATAGCACCCACATATATTCCGCACTAGCCATATTTGAATTTCGAAAAAACGTTTAAAAACCTCATTTTCGATCCGCCCTAGTCGGCAGTTTTCTCGAAAGAAGAATACGCAGACATGTTATTTGTGTATGGGTTTTGCAATGGAAATGCTGTCGCAGCCGTTGCAGAATATCAGCAACGTTATCCAAATCGCCGCACACCAGATCGCCGTACAATACAAAAAAAGTTTCGATCTTTAAGAGAGAAAGGTTCATTACCTAAGCCAAGGAATGAGCGTCAGCAAATACGAAGAGATGAAGAAGTGTTGGACGCAGTGCAGCGGAGTCCAGGTACGCACACCTGGGCTCAAGACAATCCCCATGCTGTAGTTGAAAGTAACTTTCAGAACAGATTTTCTGTTAACGTTTGGTGCGGATTGCTACAAAACTACCTCATTGGGCCACATTTCATTGAGGGCCGCCTAACATCTGTACAATACAGAAATTTTTTAGAACACGTCCTTCTCCTTTTATTTGATGATGTACCTCTTGCATTCAGACAACGGATGTGGATGCAACACGATGGAGCACCACCTCACTAGGGCAGGGAGGTTACTACATACTTAAATCAACGGTTTCCGGGAAGGTGGATTGGACGTGGAGGACCTGTGGCATGGCCCCCTCGTTCGCCTGACTTATCTCCGCTAGATTTTTTTGTCTGGGGGTTCTTGAAGAGTAACGTTTATCAGCGGGGTAAGCCCGAAACTAGGGAGCAATAAGTGCAATAGTGTATTGTATGTTTGTACTTTTTGTAAACCACAAGTGTCATTAAATAGTAACTAAGATCGCCTTTTTATTATGTCTTAATTACCCAAATGTAGAGGCCTGTATCTCGGTAACGGTTGGGAATCAGACCCATATCGATATAATACTTTCTACTTAGAAATACCCAAAGAGTGAAATGGTGCATTCTTGACATTTCCTCCTGGGACACCCTATATATATACACACCTTCGATTAGGTATTCCGGCTTGCCGGGCCGAGGGGGCTCGCACACCTCGTGGGTTGTTGGGGTTTCCTCAATTCCTCGCGGGGTGTGGGCAGAGTTACCTAGCTGCGTTTTTTTTCTTCCCCTTCTTTTTCCTTTTGCTCCCCTTTTTCCGTATCTTACGGAACCTCTTGTCTTGACTCGGTCTTGGGACTCTGTCAATTGTAGTATTCCGCCCACTCCGCGTTTGTTTTTGCCGGCAGTCTTGGGGGCATCGCTCCGTGTCTGAGCCGTGCTCTGGGAATGGTATGGGCGCCCAGACCGCTGCTGCATCTGGATTGGATTTTTGCTAGGCCCTTTACGGACAAAACTCCAGGAGAGCTAATCTGCTGTTTTTAAAACGACAGTTAGGTTGGGGTGCGGGCTACCCGGGACGTTAGGCCTGCGCCTTAAAGGATGCAGTGGCGGATTGGTACATTGCCTTGGGTCCAAGGCTGTCTTCCTTATAATTATATTGTTCATGGATAAAATTTCTCAAACTCAATCCCCTCCAGTTAACGACTCTGGCCCTTCCTTGGATTTGGTTAAGACTACTACTACTGGTCGTTCAGCGGCCTCTGCCTCCGCTGGATTGACCTTAAATCCGTATGGCCCCCTCTCTCTCGTCCTCTGCGGCGTCTGGCTCTCGTGGCCGGGCTCGTGGTGGCCGTAGGGCGGGGTCTTCGCGGCCCTCGTTCTCTCGCCCACTCTCGGTTACCGTCACACGTGGACCTGTCTCTGCTGTCAATTTCTGTCCGGTGGACAGGATCCTTGTTCTCCGCCCTTCCGCTGGCTCCCTTCCTGGCAACTCGGAACGGGTGTTTCAGCGTCTTAAGACGGTGGGGGTTCCCTGCCGTTATGATATCCGCCATCTGAAGGATGGGTCTCTTCTCTTGAAGTCCAGTTCTTCGGAGGTGACTGAGTCCCTGCTACAGTTGCAGGATGTTCTGGGTTGCAAAGTTTCTGTGACTCCCCATCCGCAACTGAATAGCTGTAAGGGCACCATTTTCCCTCCCCCATGCACGAAGCCCCCGCCGTGCTCGAACTGCTCGGGGGCCCACCCTTCCTCCTCTCGGGACTGCCCCGTTTTCAAGTTTGAATTCGAGGTGCGGTCCTTAAGGACTACCGAATTACTTAGTGCGCGGGAGGCGCGGGAGGCGCGCGATAGGGTCCGTGACCGGGAGCCGCGGCGGGGGTTGTCCTATGCTGCGGCTCTTGGCTCCGGCGGGTCCGCAGGGCCCTCCCGTGCTACCTCGGCGCCTACCGGAGTGGTGCCCCCCCTGGAAATTCCGGGGTTTGGTGGTCCTCCTGGCACCACGGGACCTTCTTGACCCCCTTCCTCACTTTCGGTCACCACGTCTGATTCCCTGCCTACAAGTGCCCCTTCTCCCTCTCTGACACTTGGGGTCTGGATCCTTGCCTACTCATCTCTCGAGTGGGGAAGGTGATGCCCCGAAGGGGAGGAGGAAGCACCACCGTGGTCGGAGTCCTCCAGATCCGTTCATGACCACTGCTCGCCCTACTTCCCCCTTCTTCACCGGAGGGGAAGCAGCGCGCCACTCCTAATCCGATCGGGACTCCCTCCCCTCTACGGAGGGCTGGTGGGGCGTCACCTCCTGGTGCCCCAACTAGTGTCCGGGTGTCGGTTTAGGTACACCGCCCCATGACACCCTCGATTACTGACTCGGTTCCCACGGTGGACCCGGTCGAGAGGGGCCTGGCCTTTATTCATGGAGTCTCTCTCCATTCGGCTCCTGCCGAGAGTGGTCGGGGGGTTTCTCCTGGATCTACCTTTCCCACCTGTGGTAGATCTTTCCTCTCCCCCCCTCGTCAGCACTTGTCTGGTGTGACGGGCCCTCGAATATCTGGTTCTCCCTGCCCCACCTCTGGTGGGGAGTCGGGGGTTTCGGCTGGGGCCGTCACGTCGTCTCCTCTCCCCCCCCTCATGGGAGCCCCCCTCTGAACTCCTTGTTCCACTTTCCCACCCTCGTTCTACAACGGGTGGAGCAGCTGCGGAGTCTGTGGCCTCCCGTAATCGGGATCCTCGTCTCCGGGGCTTGCCCCCTGTGGCCAATACTCTCCCCGTTCGGGGTGAGTCGGGGAAGCCGATTCCGTCCCTGGTTACGGACCGTTGAGTTTGCTGCTCAGCTTGGTCCGTGGCTATTTCTCTGTTTTCTCTTCATCTTATTCTGCCTCTTCCCCTTACAGTAACATTTTGCATTGGAACTGTAGGGGGCTTTTAGCTAACTGGGAGAACCTTGCCTCCCTGCTGGAGAGCGAGCGGCCTTCCTGCGTTTGTCTCCAGGAGACTATCCTGGCTGCGCGGGGGCTCCCTCGTCTCTCGGGCTATGTTGGTTTCCCTTGCACCCTGGATGAGCATACACGCCGGCGGGGTGCGGCGATTTATGTTCACCATTCGTTACCCTCGCGAGGTGTGCCTCTTCGTACTACCTTGCAGGCTGTGGCTGTGCGGCTCTTTTTAGATCGCCAGTACACTGCCTGCTCGAGTTTTATTCCTCCCCATGACCCTCCTTCTCGCGACGCGGTTCGCGAGTTGGTGTTGCAACTGCCTTGGCCGTTTCTCCTCCTCGGGGACTTTAACAGTCGCGACCCGGCTTGGGGAGATGTCCGGTCGACAAATGTTGCTGGTATGTTGCTCTCCTTAATGGAGGAACTTTCTTTCGCGTGCCTCAATTCTGGCGAACCTACCTATTTCCACGAACCCACGGGTTAATCTACCTGTACTGATCTCTCCTTAGTGTCCCTCGATACCTTACTCGATTTTTCGTGGAGGGTATTGGGGGACTCTTGTGGCAGTGATCATTACCTAGTCTGTCTTGAGCCGGTCGGACAGCAGCCGGGTGTTTCGTCTCGACCAAGGTGGTGCCTGGCGCGGGCTGACTGTCCATCCTTCAGAGCTCGTTCCGTCATTGCCCGTTCGGTTTTGGACTTTGGCTCTGTGGATGAGAGCCTGGAGTTCTTCGAGCGGGTGGTGATGGGTGTAGCGGAGGACTGTATTCCTCTATCTTCCGGTAGTCCGCGGACGCGTAGCGTCCCGTGGTGGACTCCAGCATGTCACCAGGCGGTGTGTGAGAGGAAGAGGGCAATGCGCCGCTTCTACCGCACCCGGGGCCCAGTACACTTGATTGAGATGCGGCGGGCGAAGGCTTTCGCCCGCCGGACTCTCAAGTTGGCCCGTCGGGCCTCTTGGCATACATCTGTGTCTGGCATTTCCTCGTCTACCCCTTCTGCTGTTGTGTGGCGGAAGGTACGTAGTATCGAGGGGATGCCAGTCCCTGCTTGTCGTCCTGTCCTCCGGGACGGAGACAGCTTCTTGTCGGATCCTACTGCTGTGGCCGATCGGTTGGCCGGGGCTTTTGCTGCGGTTTCTCGTTCGCCTTCAGCTGCGGATCGTCCGTTGTCGGGTGTTACGTTCCAACAACCTGGGAACGAGCCCTATAACCGTCTCTTCACGATGCAGGAACTTCGGGCTGTCCTGGCAACCCGTCGTTCTTCCGTCCCTGGCCCTGATGACATTCCTTATGACTTTATCCGGAATCTGCATCCGATGACTCTGCACTTCTTGCTGGATCTTTTCAACCGGATGTGGGTTGAGGGGTCGTTCCCTTCCCGTTGGAGGGAAGCGATTGTGGTCCCGATACCTAAACCGGGGAAAGATCCGGCGGAGGTGGCGGGCTATCGGCCAATTGCCCTGATGAGCTGCTTGCGCAAGCTCCTTGAGAAAATGGTGGCCGTCCGACTTTCATTTACACTGGAGTCTCTTGGGTTATACCCCCCAACCCAGTATGGCTTTCGTCGGTTTCGGGGTACTCTGGACCCTCTTCTCCTCCTTGGTCATGATGTACAGGAGGCCTTTTCCCGCCGGAATCTTGTTCTGGCCGTCTTTCTCGATGTCCAAAAGTCCTACGACACGACCCGTCGGGGAGATGCCATGGACCGTTTGAAGTCTCTTGGTTTCGTGGGCTTTTTGCCCACGTTTATTCGTAATTTCCTCTGCCGTTGCACTTTCCGCGGCCGTAATGGGGCGGCCCTATCTGACCGGTATGTTCAGGAGGAGGGGGTGCCTCAGGAGCAGTGGTGGGCACCGTTAACCAAAAAGTTAACTTCAATAACGATAATCCGTTAACCCCAATTTTGAACTCCGATAACGATAATCCGATAATTTTACTACAAATTTAACGGAAGTTAACGATAATCCGTTAACGATAACTATTTCTTTACTAACATTTAAAAAAATCAAGGAAAAAAGCTTTAAAACCCATAGAAAATGTTTATTTATGCAAAATCCAACAATAAATAGATATTTAACTGTATTTTTATCAAGTTTTGCAACTTTTTTGCTTAATAACTTTTTTTTTATTTTTAATAAAAAATGTACTGATTACATGTTTTGAAACCCTTGTAACCACTAACCATTAACTAAATTTTAATTTACCAGAGAATTATTATGGCGGGTATGAAAGGTAAAATTAAATTTTAGGCACATTTATTAAAGACTTTGACAGAATGTGCTGGTTGCCCTTCAGAAAGACCAACTTCTCAAAGTTAGGCCCAACTGCCAGTCTTGACCTCTTGGGCCTCAGGATGTCCTTGCCGAGAGAGAAGAGCCGTTCCACTGCGGCAGAGGACGGAATTGGCAGACTGAAGTTATGCCGGTTTGAATTCATTCGCGGAGCGGTGATCTTCCGTGAATGACTCCTCGCAGTTAACGTGTTAACGGACTTTAACAGACTAAATATCGAGTTATCGGAAGTTAACTAGTCCGATAACGATAAATGGAAATTAACTTCCGTTAATAGTCCGTTAAAAAAAGTTAACTTCGTTAATTAACTATTATTGGATTAACGCTTTAGTGCCCAACACTGCTCAGGAGTATGTCTTGAGCGACTCCTGTTTCAATCTGGTCATGTCTGCGCTACCGGGATCCCTCCCGCCCTCGGTGCGTTGTTCCGTCTACGCTGATGATCTGGCTGTCTATGTCGCGGGGACGAGTCCCCTCCTCGTGGAGAGGCAAGTCCAACTCGCGGTCAATCGGATTGAACGTTGGGCGTCGTCGGTGGGCCTTACGTTGTCTTCCCCGAAGACTTCGTGTGTGGCCTTCCTTCCGTCGAGGAGACGGGGCTCCGGCGCCGTCCCGGCCTTTAATCTTACATTCGGGGGTCAGCCTCTGTCCCTCGTTCAATCAGTACGTTTCCTGAGTATGGTCTTCGATAGCCGTTTGAGCTGGGTTCCCCACCTTCGCAGGCTGCGCGAGACTGCAAGAGGTACCCTGGATTTGCTGGGACATTTTTCTCATACTACATGGGGCGCGGATAGGCGGACACTCCTCCGTTTGTACATGTTCCTGGTACAATCAAAATTAGACTATGGGAGTGTGGTGTATGGCTCCGCCTCCCGTACGGCCCTTCGGATACTGGACCAGGTCCTCTCTAGAGGACTGCGCATGTCATCTGGCGCCTTCCGCTCCTCTCCGGTTGATAGTCTGCAGGTTGAGTGCGACATCCCTCCCTTGGAGGATCGGAGGTCGTTCTTCATTGCCAAGCACTATCTCCGGATTCTCCGTCTTCCCAACTCTCCTCTGTTCCAGATGGTTGAGAGGGCGTTCTGCCGGGATGGACGTTGGTATTTCACCGACACGGTGACCTCCCTCCTAGATGGTATGGGCGCTCCTCCTCCATCCGTCATACCGGTCTCTTTCGAGGGTGTTGCACCTTGGGAGAGCACCTCTGTTACATGCTGTAGGGCGTTGCGCCCCGTACGCAGGGCCGATTCTGACCCTGCCTTGCTTCGGTCTCTGTTCCTTCAGCAAACAGCTTGTCACTCTGCATGTGTTGCGGTCTTCATAGATGGCTCGAGGTCGGCGGGGGGCGTTGGGGCTGCGGCTGTTCCCCAGTCGTCTGCCCTTGCTCCCCGATGTACCCGCCTCCCTGATGAGGCTTCCGTTTTTACGGCGGAGCTCTATGCCATTCTGAGCGCTCTGGAGGTGGTGCGAGAGCATCCGGACGGGTCGTTTGTATTCTATTCGGATTCCCGCAGTGCCCTGGATGGCTTAGAGTGTTTCGACCCCGTTCACCCACTGGTTCGACGTATCCAGTTACTGTGCTATATCCTTGTCACTTCTGGTGGCAAGGAGGTGGTATTTTGCTGGGTCCCTGCACATGTTAACGTAGCTGGAAATAAGCTGCCGATCAAGCTGCCCGTTCCGCGTGCCGACTACAGGTTTCACCCGTGTTCCTCCCCTTTTCAGATTATATCCCTGGTTTTCGTAGTTTTTTGCGCTCCCGGTGGCAGAGTCGCTGGGATGGCGCTACAAATAACAAACTCTGCAAGATTAAACCCAAATTGGGATGTTGGGCCTCTTCCTTCCATCGGTCGCGCCATAAGGAGGTGGCTCTGGCCCGCCTCCGTATTGGCCACACCCACCTGACCCATGGCTATTTGATGGCCTGGGATCGGGTGCCCCAATGTCCTAATTGTAACGTTCCACTTACAGTTGCCCACCTCCTGGTGGAGTGTCCGCTTTACTCTGCGCTGCGCGCAGAGTATTTTCCCTTTTTGGTGAGCGTCAGGCCTTGTGATAGGCTTGGCGCTATTCTATCTGAAGGTCCCTACTTTTCGGTGACCGGGTTGCTCTCCTTTCTCTCTCGTTCCCGACTTCTTTAGCGGCTGTGATTCCGCTATGATTTTTCTATATCTTTCCCCCCCCCTTTTTTTCCGTCTATTATTCATTTCCGCTAGCTGTTTCATAGTTTTCGTCTTATGTTCACTCTGCTATCCACCTTTCTTTTGGTGGCCATGAGCGGTCATACTTTGAAAAAAAAAATATATATATTCATTTATTAATACTACCTGTATTAGAATAGAATTGAATAATAATTCATTTAAACTTAAAGGATTTTATAATTCTAATCCCATTTTAAATTATTATACATTATTTTTAAACTTTGTTCATTCGAAAACTTTCCGAATCCCTACACATACACACGTACGTATGCACATGCTAAAATCATTCAATATCACAATAAACTATTTCATTGCGTGTAAGTGCTAACTATGCTATTTAATCTTAATAATATTTGCTTATTATATATATCTTGCTCATGCATTTATTCAGTTAATTTAACAACCCTCTAAGCTAATCTGTCCCTCAAAATTATAAAATACACACTTTACCACAGGTCTATATATCATCCATTACGTAATTCGATTTCTACCTACAATAATCAATAAAATTAGTTTATAGATTGTACGATCATGGTAACTTTGAAAAATTCCTGAACTTTAAAATTTATACTTTTCCCTTTTACCTACTATTCATTATGTATGTAATTTTTCCCACAGAAAAATAAATTTTTGTTAAAAATTAAACAGAATTAAAATTTTTGTTGAAAACTTAAACTATCATTGATTGTTTAAGTTAAAGGGTTGTCTAAAATTAGATTTGATTTTCTAATTACTGTGCATTGTAACTTAACCACCCCGACTTATGTTGTGTATATAATTTGTAATTATAAAAAACCATTAGTCATCATCTACTTTGAATTAGTTAGGATATTATATTATTGTATTAATATAATTTTTAGAGGGAAGAGCCCTGTAAAAATGAACAATGAATAATTCCTATATAATTCTTATATGGATCCTTATATTCATTATCTTCATACAGTACTTATGTTTGCATGGTTTTTATGTTTGAATGTTCATTTTTACATGAGAAACCAAAATCGCCTGAGCGAGTTTGGATAGAATTTCGATTTGTGCTTTCTATTGTGCTATTCTATTATGGTTGTCTTGCAGTTAACCCTCGTCCCTAAACTTTACTAGATTATGCATAAACATTGCATATGGCATGATTGGAACCCTTGTTTGTACTTCTTTATTCACTACTGTATTTCTCTAATTCATCTTTTCTAAATTCTCCCAATAATGACTTGTACTGTACGTACAAATTAAATAACTATGGCGTATTAATTATGAATTGACATATAGCATAATTTTAATAACTATGACGTCATGAAGTAGCTTAATTTCCTTCACATTTTCCTGTCATTAATTTCCTTTAATCATATCTCTAGTATACAATGTATGGAAATTCTTTAACATAATAATAAAAACTGTACACTCTATACGTCATTATTTATATGTTGTTCATTCATACATCCATGTCCTTTCTTGACCTTTATCTTTTGTTAATTTTATTAATTATTCAGTCAGCTACTTATTGTCTACCATTGTCAACCTGTTGTATGACTACCCATATGTGTACAATACTTTGTGCATTCGTACGTGTCCCCTGATGATCATGATTACGTACATAGTTACGTACATGTACATACGTTCACATGTATTCTTTTTATTTCTTTTCTTTAAATTAATTAATTTCTCGCAATCTCATAAATGCTTATGCGAGTGTTCGAATTCTGCTAACCACAGCGGAAGCAAGCGCTTCTGAGATGAAAAATCTCGTCTCGCTCTAATTCAAAATTTATAAAACATTATCATGTGTTATATTATATATATATATATATATATATTATATATATATATATTATAATATATATATATATATATATATATATATATACACCGTATATGCCCATGTACTTTGTATTATGTTTCTAACATCTTAATTATCTATAAATATGAACCACTGTAAAAAAAAACAAAGCTATAGTCAACTGTTTAATTGTAATTAACTGTAATACTTTAATATAATGTAATTGATGTACTTTAATGAAACCATAATTAACGATAATATTTTAAATAATGCAATTAATGTACTTTAATGAAACTATAATTAACGATAATATTTTAATATAATGTAATTAATGTACTTTAATGAAACTGTAATTAACGATAATAAGTGAATGTGAATTAATTGGTAATTATAATCAAAATTGTAATAAACCAAAATTACAACGTACTCAGTGATGTACTTAGATTGTATATACTGAATATACGACCCGACATCATGTCGCCATTTAGAAATGTATAGTCGACGATATTATTTTTTTTTTATTTTTTTTTTTTGGGATAAATTTTGGAGTTGCTTCCTATTTTGCCAAATAATTGGTGACTTGTTCTTTACAAAATTTCTTAATTATTTTTTTAGATTAGATACATTCTCTCTTCGTTATAAAAGAAACTTTAAATTTTTGCTCATATGCATATCTTAATATAAGAATGCATCGTTCAATTTCCGTTTCTAATTAACTCGGCAAACCCGGAAAACATCAGGTCTGAAAATACGCTGTTTAATATAGAAATATGGCTTCCTCTTCCTATATCCTGTTTATCTGTTTAACCATTGTCACAACAAAAAAATTTACTTTATTTTTAATTATTGTGCAAAAATAATACAGCCTCTTCAACATTTAATAATGATGATGTTAGTAGAACCGGGGTATATAAACCCCACTAATTTCTTCCATGTGCATTCTGATTCAAACTATGTGGCTGAGTATTACCTGTACATTTTAGCAGTAAATTACAGTAAAAGAAAGTCTTTATCTTCTCCTTCGAGCCGTGCTCTCTTCAGAGAACTTAGTCATTAAAATCTCCCGATACGTTACAAGAAGAATCGGGGAACCCTCAGAGAATTTAATAAGCCTCTCAGAATCCTCCGAGCCACTAAAAAACTCGGAGAGTAGTATAGAAGAAACTACTGCAAGTAACAGATCCGTTGCTGCCTCCTAACCAGAACCCCCGTCGACTTCGAACCAACCCAGGCCATAGACGGAGGGGTTAACATTTATAGATATGTGTGTGTGTGTGTGTGTGTGTGTACATAGGGTGGGGCAAATTCGCGCATTATAGGAATTTTCAGTGTTGACTATAATATAATATTTTTGAAATGCCTATCTAACGGTTTTAAACATATTAACGCTGGTAGAGTTCACGACGGGCGCGGGAAGATTATTCCATTTATCAATTACTTTAAACGTAAAGAAGTTTTTAGCGATATTAGTAATGAAACGTCTGCCACGCAACTTAAATCCGTTATTACGAGTATTGCTATTATCGAAAGTGAACAGTTTGTCAAAATTTACGTTATCGATGTTATTAACGATTTTGAAAACTTATAACCCCCCTTAATCTCCTAGTTTCGAGTGAATGCAAGTCTAACTCTTTAATCCTATTCATAAGGCTTGTTGCGCAATGACGGAATTAGTTTCGTGGCACGACGCTGAACCCTTTCTAACCTATCAATATCCTCACGCAAATACGGGCACCAAAACTGAACGGCATATTCTAAATGAGGCCTGACTAGGGACTTGTAAAGGGGCAATATAATATCCTTCGATTTAAATTCGAAATTACGCGCTATGAAGCCTAACATCCTATTAGCTTTTGCGCAAGACTCCAGGCACTGGTTCCTAACTTTTAAATCCTTAGATACGCGTACGCCTAAATCTACTTCCTCGTCAACGCTCGCTAACTCTCTATCATCCATCGTGTACGTGTAATTATTGTTACGAGAACCTATATGCAAAACTTTACATTTGTCTACGTTAAATTGCATCTGCCACTTATCCGTCCACTCCATAATCCTATTTACATCGTCTTGGAGCCTATTTCTATCGTCCTCGTTAACAACCTTACCGCCTATTTTAGTATCGTCCGCGAATTTTGACACGTTACTAGTCAATCCTACATCTATGTCGTTAATGTAAATTACGAATAGCAATGGGCCTAACACTGAACCCTGTGGGACACCGCTACCTACATCCAACCACCCGATTCACTACCATTAACAACGACCCTCTGTCTCCTAGCACGAAGCCATTCCTCTAACCAGTTAGCTACCTGACCGCGTATACCGTGCGCTTTAACCTTCGCAATTAATCTTCTATGCGGAACTGTACCGAACGCCTTTTTAAAATCTAAATAAATAACGTCAGCCGCTCTATGCCTATCGTATTCGCGCACTATTTCGTTATAAAATTCTAACAAATTAGTTAAAAAAGATCTATGGCGTCGAAACCCATGCTGACTACTATTAATCAAATCTCTACTTTCTAAGTGATCGATGATATGAACCCTAACTACGGATTCCAAAAGTTTACCGACAATTGCCATTAAGCTAATGGGCCTATAATTACTAGCTACTGTGCGGTCGCCTTTTTTAAAAATAGGCGTTAGGTAATTTGAAGTCTTCAGGAATAATCCCCGTTTCGAGTGAGTGATTAAAAATCTTCGTTAAGGGGCCTACAATAACGTCTTTCAAATCTTTCAAATGTCCGGGATAAAAAACGTCAGGGCCTGGAGCCTCGCTAACTTTTATCCTATCGATATAATGCGCAATCTCAGCCTCGTAAACAGTTATTTCATCCAAAATAGTCTTGCTACAAAATGGATCGATATCGTTCACGTCGGGGACATTATTTATGTCTTCTGCAGTAAAAACTGTCGCAAAAAAGTTATTGAAAATACCCGCCATCGCCTGAGCGTTAGAAGCCAAAGCGCCGTTAATATCCACTAGAGGGCCAATGTTATCTTTTATCGGCTTACGATTATTGACGTATTCAAAAAACTTTTTTGGATTATGTTTACTATCCGCAGCTATAAGTATCTCTAAATTAGGCTTAGCATTCCAATCTGATCTTTTAACCTGACGTCTAAGCTCGATATATCTATTAAAGTTAGCTGCCGTGCCATTGCGCTTATTAAGTCTATACGCTCTGTTACGCTTGTTTATGAACTCGCCTATTTCCCTAGTTCACCACTTGGGCCTACCATGATTTCTAGCGCGCTTGGGCCTACGAGGAATAAACTCCCTTTCAATATTCATAAAACTTTCTTTAAACGCCTCCCAATGCAAATTTGTGTCATTACCCATAAATAAGTTATCCCAGTCCACTACTCTCATCCTATCCGCAAAACTATCAAAATTAGCCCTACGAAAATCAGGGACTTCTATTACGTTACTATCCTTAGTGTTTTCTATCAATAACTTAAACCTAAGAATTTGATGATCACTACATCCTAAACTCTCGCCTACTTCTAAACCTTCGACTATATTTTCGCCGTTCGTCATCACCAAATCTAAAATATTGTCACCGCGCGTTGGTTCGGTAACCATCTGTCGTAAAAAATTATCTTCCATGAACTCAATCAATCTCAAACCCTCCTCATTACCAGTAAAAGTCTCGTAATTAACATTAGGGCAGTTAAAGTCTCCGACAATTATACTATTCCGATTGTCAATAAAGTTACCAAGAAGTGAGTAAAATCTAGTATCGGTATCGAGGGGTTGAACGGGAGGTCTATAAACAACAACAAAATTAAAACTAATACTACGCGCCCTAACTTCAACGCATATCGCATTAATTGCTGCCGGAAAATCTATCTTAACCTCGATAGCCCTAAGGGAATTACGAATGTACAGCAAAACGCCGCCACCAATCCTATGTAACCTATCATTAGTAAAGAGTTTAAAACCCGGTATATCAAGTTCCCCAACAAGTCCCGAGTCACGGTATTTAACCACGTTTCAGTGATAGCAACTATATCGTAGTTGCCGGAATAAATTATCGCCTTAAATTCGTTTAATTTATTTCTAATACTACGCGCGTTACAATAAAAGACGTTTAAGTTATTTTTTACCACGGGCCGGCGTTTTAAACTATTTTTCACGTCGGGCCCGCGTTCCCCGGACCCACAACGTTTAAAGAAGGCTTCGACCTATACAGCTTTCGTACGTTTTCGTCAATTAACCTACCTAGCCTAGCATTACCTATTTCATTAAAATGCACCCCATCTTTTATAAAAAGGCTAGGATCACTGAATTCGACCACACTTTACGAAGGGTACATTTTCCTCAGCACAAATCTCTTCTAATTTAGTATTAAAAATATCGTTTTAGACGTAATCCTAAGACCCAAACCGTGCCTAGGGGTAATACCTAGAACTAAAGACCTATCTGACCTCGCCTTTAGGGACCTAATTAACCCCCTATATATCTCCAAAAGGTCAGGCACTCTCGTATCGGGCCTATACGAGTCGTTGCCCCCCTACTATCGTCAACATAGAGACGGGAGGCAACGTCAATCCTGTCCTCTTCGTCTCTAACTCTGTCAACCCTGGGAGACAGACCCTCCTCCTCTTGGTTGGATGCCGTTCAACGAACTCTGTGTCCATATGGCGCACTAAAGAGTCCCCAATTAAAATAGTTTTTCCCTCATTCACGTCCCTTTCCAAATGGGCGAAAGGGTTCGAAATCTCGATAGGGGGTGATTCCTATCACCTAACGTACGCGGCCTAGCTCTACCCTTAACTTCTCTAAATCCCTCCCCATCTACTAATCTCGGACCAACCTTAACCCCTTCCTCAACTCTATCCAACCTTCCCGATAAGCTACCTAAACTAGAAACTAGGTTACGCACCTCACCCTTCAAATTACTAACGTCTTCAACGTTAGTATTGGTTCGGCTTTCGTCAACCGTAGCCCTACCCCTGCCCTCATCAAGCGTTGCAAGTCTTTCCGTTACCTCACGTACACTGCGTTTTATGTCAACTATTTCCTCCCTTAACTCGCAAAAGAAACAAACTGATCTCTCGGTAATCGCCATAGGACCGCCGTTATAATCTTTAAAATCCGAATACCACCGGTTTACCCCACACCTAACACACGACGCTTTCTGCGACGGCATCGCGCAGTTAAAATTAGTTTATAACCGTCACAAGTTTAAGTTAAATTAAGCCGGCACGCTATGAAAACTTCTAAATCGCTAAAAACCACTAATATTCAATTACTTAACTATAACAATGTGAATATAAACGCAAGTATATAAAATTCAAAACTTTCCAAAAGAAAAATTATTAGCAATATGCAAAAGTAAAAGCAATATCAGAGAGCTCAGGAAATGCATCCGTTCAGTACAGAGTCTGGCCGATGAACTCTGCAGGGATATAACTATGAGCAAGCATGGCTGATAGGAGCAATGATATCTGCAAACATACTACGTCATTGGCATATTTTAAGTGCTCATTCGATAAGTCATCCACCCCTGACGCAGAACCAGTCTTTAACTCTTTAATTAACCTCTTTACTTTAGAAAATGATATCAAAGTATTTTCCCTTGTCCCTCCCACAGTCGTTTCGCTGCAATCTATTTTAAGATAATCCTTACTCACACTGTTTAGAATGTTAGAGTAGTGGTTTTTCCACAGCTTTGCAATTTCATCCTCCCCCGACACCCCATCGGTTGTCGGAGGGAGGACATTTTTGACACCCGTTTGATTCTTAACAAATTTCCAAAATTTGTTATTATCGTTATTTATGTGAGCTTCACAGGCTTTTGATGCTCGAATAGACTCTTCTTCCTGTTTACATCGCCTTATGGCCGCCTTATACTGACCCCTACTTCTACACATATTCATGTATACAGGTCCTAATCTGGTTCTACCATGAAAGCACCACATATCATAGGCGTCTTTCGATTCCCTCTTCAGGGGGGCAATAAAATCATTCCATCCAGGAATAATCTTAGTATGATAGTTGTAAGATTTAATCAGTGGGCTTCCTGCTTCTCTTAACAGGGATATTATCTTACTATAATACCTATCTATGAGTTTACAGTGAGAATCATTTGAGCAAGGATTACTACTGGGAAGATGCAAAATTTCTAAATTATTAGAGGTGACTTGTTCTGTCTTTGTATTCTATTCTCTGTTGCATATTAACATTGGACCAATCGACGCGATTATTCTTACTTATTGAGTTCTTGTTAAGTCGTGTTGCGCATAAATTGGTAAAGTTAATTAATATTTCTAATGGTCTATGACCCGAAAGAAGGAAATCATGCAGAATATGAACTCTAACAATTCGATCCTTTAGATTATTACTTGTGAGACAATGATCAATCCACCTGATGGTACCACTCATATCGCTGACGTATTTAAAATTACCACTGGTTACCCCTAATACATCTACATCACTTACACTTAAATTGGGCGACTCGCACATGTTACCCAATTCTACAAAGAATTCCGAGTTCACATGTGCGTTAAAGTCCCCCATTATTATACCATGAGAATATTTGTGGTTATCTGATAATGACTTAATTTTGTACAGCAAATCAATGTATTCATCTAGATTACTGCCTTTGTTGTATGGTAAATAGCAGTTTAAAATTAATATGCAATCATTGTTCACTTGTCATTCAATGCCTAACAACTTTACATTATCGCTTGTTAAAAATTTTATGTTTTGACAAATTTTTCCTTATTAAGAAAGCAACACTACCAAAAGGCCTACCGTACATTAATTCATCTGACAAATCTACTACTGATGACGCATGGTACATAAAGTCATCATGGATGGTAGAGAGGAATTTTAGCTCTTGCTTAGGTAGCCAGTGCTCCTGCAGGAGTATCAAATCTGCACTGTCGCAGATTTTTTAGCATCTACAGTTTAATTCCTCACTGACCTTACATTATATGACTATTTTCAACAAGTTATCCGCCATGACTGATATCAAATTTATTATTAGTAAGATTATTATTATACACAGTACAACTTTCAGGCATTACCGTTAGGGCGCCTATTATTATTATTATTATTATTATTATTATTATTATTATATTATTATTTTGCCTGTTATCAAATCTCCTGGAAGAGTGAATAAACTCCTTAACAATAATATTGTCTGGCCACTGTCTTATATTATACGGGCTGAAATGCGAATTTACACCTTTAATTATTACTTTAAATGTTATAATACGGAGATTTTGTGTTTAGTTTATTAACAAACAAATACTGTGTTCACCAATGACTTCTTCCATCATGTATATTTGTTTCAGTTATGGTGCATGAATATTTACATGTATATTTATATATACCATCAACTAAAGTCTATTTACTTGTTGACGATGTTTTACATTTTATTTATTTTTCTATTTAAAATAAATCACTTTTCAGTTAGCATTTCATTTTCACATGTGTGTGTGCGTGTGTGTGTGTGTGTGTGTGTGTACATGAAAAGTTCTAAGTACTACCCACTGCATGTTGCAGCCCAATAAAATGTGTCATGTTACTCATGCTGCTAATCGGGAAATATCTCCTTCCTGCGTACTCAGTTGACCTCAGCATGCACTGGCTCTCAGACGTGTCTTTTTAACTGTTAAATATTTCTCGCCTAGAAGAAAAAGCGATGACTTCCAATGATGTTGCATTCTCTACATTCCTGAAGTGGTACTCACTAAAGTCTACAGATGTGGTGAACACCCAAAGAATTTTAAGTCATCCCTCCTTTGATTCCTTTAAGACCACATTAATTCATGCGAAGCATGAGGAGCACGACGTCCAAATACTCTATGGTTATTCCGGCGAGAGTACTGCGGGGTTTCGCTGTACAAACGATGTAATGGATTATGCTGCAGGATTAAACTGCACTAGAGCGCTCATATATCGTGAAGTGAAAGAATCCACACTTACAGAAGAGAAGCAAAGGATCTGGGTTGTGAACCTTGTTGATGATTGGCGTGACAGAAGTTATTAGGCCATGTTACATCACACCGAGTACGTGTACACTGGGGCTGTGAATGTATATTATGATGATTTGCGTAGTGAAGTTGTAGTTAAAGGGTTGTGCGAGTTTTTAGTAGAGTTTAGGGAAAATATAATTTGTCCAGCAAAAAGGACAAGTACGGACACATGTTTCTCTCAAATAGATCGCGGGAGTGTGAATAAAATATGCATAGTTCGAGAAAGAACAATGGTGAATACCCCTGAATGGTATACCCCTGTATGGTACGCATTCCAGGGAGTGGGTGTGATAAAACAATAAAACTGATATTACTTCATGTATCGCAGATGGAAAAATTCTCTAAACACCTATCCACTACCCAGTATAATGGGATACAAATATTCGTATGATTCATCAGTGCGCAACGATTGTTTCATGTTGGAACAATCTCGTACACGAATCACTAACGCCTGGATTCGTTCATGACGCAACACCGTGTAACTCATACCCACCCACGCAAGGTCCCTCCGAGTCCAAAAACAACGCGCTGGCTGCTCATAGTCGCCCCAGAGCTTGGCCTGTCTGGACGTTCTCACCTCGCAGGATCAGTAGAAAACTAATAAAAAATGGAGCTTCCGTTGAGCAGCATCCTCAACGCAGTATACGACATGTTCGTACTGAAGTCTGTGTATGTATTCAGGCGTAATACCGGTGCTGTTAATTATGTACTTGAAACGAAATGTAGACATTCAAACTCCGGTAGACGCATTGTTATTTATTTAAGTGTTGAAGAGATGGGTAGAATCTTCGTGTTGATTGAGAAGTGGGGCGAGGACAGTTACAAAATACCTCCAGGTGTAGGCTCAAAAAGAGTTCAGATTAGCGATGCACTCTCATATGCCATCATTTGTACGCTATCCATAAATCGTGATCCAAAACATTCCTGCGTTGATATACGGTTGATATGGAAGAATGCTGCTGCCAATAATACCCTTATCCCCACACAAAGCCGTTTCATTCTCGACACAATGTTTGAAGTCGTCGAGTTCCGTAAACTGAAACCTATATTAGACGTCGTGCTGCTGATATGCATTATTTTGACACGGTGCTTAAATATGCGTACACCATACTGCTCGATGATTTTACCAAATGTAGGGCCAAACAAGGCGAGAATGGTTTGGAACTGGCTGCGTATTTAGAAGGTGCACACTCCTCAAAATATCATGAACTTTGGTACAAAGGGCTAGAATGGTACAGGGCTGAACTCACCTTCACTGTTCACCCTGAAGAATTATTTTTTTATATAAGGCATAGTTGTCGGCACGATTTAGAAACATACTTCAATTGCTGATATGAGTTGTGAAGAAGAATTTACAGTTGAAAAGGTCAGCGTTGAAAGAATAGACAACCGTTTGGAAAGGAGTGTTTATAAACTTAAATTTAATGGTGATGTTGTAGCAAACGATGTCTTCTTTTTGCGTGCTTTTGACTGCATTCTATCCGCTTTAAAGAGGGTGATAGTTTGTCCCCCAATTGTAAAGTGGGTACAAAAACAGTGTCAAACGAGTGGTGAATTAATGTTAAATCGCATTTATTGTGTAGTACAGAGCAGTGAGGAAGTACAGTAAGTGTGGACTCGATCACGTGCGAGTTTACTATTTTATTTAAGCATGACAGAACTTAAAGCATGTATTTCCATTTTTACGTGTATATATATATATATATATATATATATATATATATATATATATATATATATATATATTAAACGTGTATTTTGATGTATATAGAAATCTTCTGTACTAACTGCATTATTTTTTATGCATATTTTTTTCAAATGATTTTTAAAAATACTTTATACTTAAAGTTGGCAATATGGAAATGGAGCGATAATTGGATGGATTGTTTGGGTTTCCCAATTTAAATGCAGGGCATACTCTTGCTTCCTTTAGAATGTCAGTAACCTGATGCTACTGATTCATTTATTAGTTTACTGAGTGGTATTGCAATTTCTTCAGATACAAATTCGTATATTTTTACTGGGGTTGTATTGATGTCAGAACGTCTGTTTTTTAGATTTGTTATTGCTAGAGAGATATTGTATGGTAGGACTGGATCAAAGAAAAGTGAGTTTGAATTTCGTTTTGGCATGCATTGTCGGTAGTGAATATCTGTAACTGGGATCGAGGCTGCAGTATTGGAGCCGTTATTTGCAAAGAAGTTGTTTAATAAATTAGCTGTCTTTGAAGTCACTAAGAATTTCCGCCTTATATGAGGGAGGACAAGGGATTTGTTTAATATTCTTTGTATTAATTAACTCTTTTAGAGTGTTCTATAGCCTTTTTGGACTGGATCATCAATAACACAGGTCAACAAAAAAATTTTTTTGTTTCGTTGCCAAGGAAATTCGTACGAATTTAGGGTATTTTGGGGTTGCTGAATTCCAAAATGAAAGTAGTTTTTCCGATTTGGCTCTAGTTCTTGAGATAATGAATACCCTCAATTAATAGGAAACGTAACCATAACGCGTGCATATGGGAAACTACCGGAACATTCTAGATGGTGCGACACGCGAATATTCTTAGTGTTTACTCCGCGATCATTCTAGAATATTCCCCCTCCGTATATAAGTCATCGGCCACCCAACCTGTAAGTAGGCTCCGCCTGAACATTAAATTTTTTGCATTTTTACGTGTTTCAATGGGGTACCAATTATCTCATAAATTAGAGCCAATCTAGCAAAACCGATGTCATATTCGGAATCAGCACCACAAAGTTACCCCAAAATCACTCTAATATGATTGGCAATAAAATGAGTGTTGACCAGTGTAATGATCTGCTTTTGCTTTTTTAACCCATTAACACCCAGCGTCCTTTTTTGAGGACACATTTTAACATTACAATTTAGATTAGAACTTAAAAGTGAAATTTTTAAATATTGTTTTTTAATTTTTATCTGATACACAAAAATTTAACTTAAAAAATAAAAATAAATATTTAAAAATTTCACTTTTAAGTTCTAACCTGAATTGCAGTGTTAAAATGTGTCCTAAAAAAAGGACGCTGGCTACATATGTAGTCATTGGGTATATATGGGTTAATAACTGCATTAAGTCTGTTACAGTAATTTTTGTATGTTTGTTCGGTAGTAATATCAGTTTTCCATAGTTTAAAGAGTGTGTGTGCTTGCTTATAAAATTCACAATGAGTGCTGGTGTGATCCAGTGATTATTGCATTTGGTTTTAAATATTACTTTTGATTGAAGAGGAAAGTTTGTTTAATATATCCATTAGTGCAGGGGTCAGCAACCATAGGCAGGCGTGCCAGAGTTGGCACGCGAGGTGGTTGTCCAAAGCACGCCAAGTGATTCCTCAAAAATTGCAATTTCCAAAAAAAAATTGAAATTGTAAAATTATATTGAATTATTGTATTGAACATTATTATATATTATATATTGTATATATTATTATATATTAAAATTTAAAAATTATAAGGACCGTATCAAATTCTCTGTGTATTTTTAGTTAAAATACAAATCAAAAGCGCTTTGATTCGTTTGTTGGGATTGAAATAGAGCGGACCGTTCTACGAAATATGCCTATGAAAATTATAGTTGGCACGCAGGGCCGTAAAAATGTTGCCATTAATTACTGGCACACTGCGTTCAAAAGGTTGCCGACCCCTGCATTAGTGTGTCTGAGAATGCTTGAAATTTTGTTCCATTGCCGTGGTTACTTTCGGTTATTCTTGTTCAGTTTAAATTTGTTACTTTTCTCCAGAACTTTAAATTGTTGTTATAGCTGCAAGATCTATAGTCAATCTTTATGGCTTCCTTTGCAGAGAAATGGGTGATTAGCAGCATGGTGTATGTAGGAAAGTGATCTGTAATATTTAATATAATTATACTCGAGTTGCAATCAAGCGGGGACCGCACCCAGACCTGATCTAGCAAAGTCGAGTTTCTAATGTCATTGTGAAGTCTCGTTGGCTTTGTAATAGCTAATTTAAAGCCACTTGCAGTCATGTTGTTATGAAGAAAGCTTGCGTTATTATTTGAATGTTCTCTTCAATATTATTTTCAATATTATGTTCTTTTCAATATTTCAATACTTAAATCTCCTGCAATAACGCAATTGTTACTAATATAATTGGATGTTAGAATTCTATCAATATTTGTAGTAAAAGTTGGTACATTACCAGTTAGTGGTCGGTATGTGCCTAAAATTGAATTTTGGGTGTTTATGAATAAACATTTCAATTGCAAGTGTTTCTGCGGCATTGGTTTGGCTTGTCAGTTCTTTGATACGTTTAATCTTGTAGTTTGAGTCTACAAATATACTTACACCTCCTCCTCTATTGTTAGCCTCTAATGTAGCGTGTATACTCTGGAGTGTTATATTAAAAAAGATCATATTATTTTCATTTAACCAGGTTTCAGTTAATATACCCGTAGTGCACGTGAATTTATGTTCTTAGAATTTTAGAATTTTTTGCGGGCTCTTGCCTTGGCCCCTCCTCTCTAAAATACTATATATATATATATATAATATATATATATATATATATATATATATATATATATTTATACAGGGTGTCCCATAAGTCCGGCATCATAGGAAAAATAATAAAAAAGGCAAAACAAAAGCTTTTATTTACAGAACATGCTCAATATGTCCACCATTGTTTTCAATACACAAATTCAGACGTGATACCCAGTCAGCAAGCACACGGTGAATGATGTCAGGAGTAATGGTGTTACATGCCCCAATAATGCGCTGCCGCAAATGTTCACACTCCTAATTTTCTCTGCGTATACCAGCGCTTTCAAGTGGCCCGAGAGATAAAAATCTAGTGGCGTGAGATCCGGGCTTCTAGCTGGCCATTCCACAGGCCCTCGACGTCCTATCCAATGACCAGGGAATTGTTGGTACAGGTATTCCCTTACTTGGGTGCTGTAATGTGCAGGAGCGCCGTCTTGCTGGAACCATGTTGGGAAGTTTCCTTCTTCGTTCAAGACACTGGGAAATGCAGTAACATGTTCATCGAAAAAGAGGGGGCCTATGATGCGATCCTTCCAAATGCCAGACCATACCATCACCCGAGATGCACCTTGTTCCTTTGAAGAGGTATACCAGTGAGGGTTGTTTTGAGACCAGTAGCGGGTGTTCTGTCGATTTACCTCACCATTTCCATAAAAAACAGCCTCGTCACTGAACAGAATGGTGGACGGGAAACTGGCATCCCGAGCATAAGAAAAATATGAATTATGGTTTGTAGAAATATAAAAATATGAATTTCTCCTATAATGCCGGACTTATGGGACACCCTGCATATATATATATATATATATTATATATATACACACACAGTGTATATAATATATTATTTATATATATGTTAACCCCTCCGTCTATGGCCTTGGGTGGTTCGAAATCGACTGGGGTTCTGGTTGGGAGGCAGCAACGATATTTATCGCGACAGTTTTCTTCTATAATATTCTAATTTTTCTCTCATTTCTTTTTTTCTCTTTCTATAACACTCTGATACTTTCTCTGAAGGTTCGCCGATTTTCTTTTTATAACTTATCGGGAACTATTTTCTCTACTTTATTTACTAAGTTCTCTGAAGAGAGCCAAACTCGAAGGGGAAAAATAAAAAGTTTCTCTCACTGTAATTTACTTCTAAAAATGTACAGGTAGTGCTCTGAATTTACAGGGGTAGAGGTTCGACCTCTTTCGACCATGACTCAGGCCGGAATCTAAAAAATTAAGGAGGCAAGGGGCCTCTGCCCCCTCCTCGCTGAGAGGCTGCTAACAAGGGAATAAGTGAAGTCAAGAAGAAAAAGAAGTAGCAGTTATTTTACAATTACATACTTTATATATAATCTAAATTTTGGGGGAGTGCAGTTTGAAGGTTAAGTTTCCCCCTTTAAACACATGATCAGAATTTTGAAAGATTCCAAATAAAAATAAAAAAAATAATAAAAAATAATCGTATTTTCGCTGTGTATGCATTTCTAAAGGGCGACATAATTTCGGAGTAGTACATTGAGTACAATCTAAGTACATCACTGAGTACATTGTAATTTTGGTTTAAAACAACTATGATTATAATTACGGATTAATTCGCATTCACTTATTATCGTTAATTACAGTTCCATTAAAGTACATTCACTACGTCATTAAGTACATTACATCATTAAGTACATTAATTACATCATTAAGTACATTAGTCACTTACAATTCTTACAGTGTTTTTATATTTATATATGGCTATTAGTACAACACAAAGTACATGGGCACATACGGTATATATTTATATACAACATGACACACATGATATATAACATAACGCATGGTAATGTTTTATAAATTTGAATCAGAGCGAGAGGAGATTTTCCGTTTTCAGATGCTCAATTTATGCTGTGATCATCGAATTCCGTACACTTGCATAAGCATTTTCGAGTTTATTGCGAGAGGCGAAATAATTAAAATAAAAAAAAATAAAAAAATACATGCGAACGTATTTGCACGACTTTCAACGAACAGGTACGGATGCATAAAGTTTTGTACACATTTCATAGACTGACACGAGTAAAATGGATATTTAATAAAATTGATATAGGATAATGGTCAAGATAAGATATGAACGTATGGATGAATATGGTCGAATAATAGTTATATTGCATCATACCAGACAGGCCATAACATATAAATAACGAGATATAAAGTGTAACGTTTTCATACGTCAATTCATAATCAATATGCCACGGCTATTCAATTCGTACATGCAGTACAAGTCATTATTGGGAGGATTTAAAAGAAACGAATTAGAGACAAAGAGTGCGTATTAAGGACTAAGAAGTACAACTACGGGTTTCAATCCTGCTATATGCAATGTGCATGCATAATCTAATAAAATTTAGGGACGAGGGTTAGATGCACGATAACCATACTTAATTATAATAAATTCTCTAACAAATGAAAAATGGAAATATGGATACGACTAAACCATAGAAATGGTAGGTCGCATGGTTGTGACTAAAAAAATAGAAAGCAAAAATCAAAATTCTATCCAAATTCGCATCAGGCGACTTTGGTTCCTCATGTAAAAATGAACATTCGAACATAAAAACCATACATACATAAGTACTGTATGAAGACAATGAATATAAGGATCCATAAGAAAATAAGGATCCACAAGAAAATAAATTTATGTTAAAATTTAAAGATATTTTGTTTGTATAAATAAAAACAAATGAATCCGTTGAATTCTAAATATTTGTATACATCACCTCGATGCCCAGTGGAAAGCTTGACTTCCTTTCTCGCTAATCCTAACGAAAACAGTGTTGCCACGTCTATAATCTTAAACAGAGATTCCTAAATTCTAAATGTTCTTTTCAATTATTATAAATCACATAAAAGAGTTAAGTGTAAAAGCTACAATTATATAAATTCTTGACCAATATCATTGTTATAATAGGACTTTGCGAATTAATAATCTTTTGTAGACGTGGCACCGCGGAAACTCCTCGAGGAAAAAAGTACCTCGAGGGAGGCAGTTCGTGCCGCACCTTCCGAGTGTTTAGTCACCCAAATTGGGTTCTCTTTCGTTGTACGACTCCTGGGAAATAAAGGCTACAAAAGGAAAAACTCGTAATTTATATCCTTCCAAGAAAACATCCCCGTCTCTCAACGGACCGAGAGAGAGAGAGAGAGAGAGGGTACGCCATTGAGCGAAGGTATAAATTGTTTTATCGTAACTCGCAGTCAGACTAAGTAAGAAAAGAAGAACCGTGGACGTCAGTCAGATTAATTAAATGGTATAAACTTCCTTGTTGGTGCGAGGAAGCGACATACTGAGAATACCTTAAAGGATATCGTCATATCCGACATTGGCGACCTATACCAGGATTAGAAGAAATCATTCATCCGCCATTTTGCGACACTGTCGCCGAGGCGCAGGATTTGGAAAACCTTTGTTCTGACATAACCCAGCTACAAGGACGTCAACGCATTCGAAACGAAGGTCGGATTTCAGCTGGGAATCACTCACTTGTTTGGAGAGGAGGACCGTGACGAAAATTATCATCGGGCACGCGAAGAGGAATTTTACGAATTCAATTTCTCTTGGAAACGCCGAATAGCAACTCACAGCATTGATATAAATCTCCACAACGGATCGTTGGAGAAGTTACTGAGAATCGAACGCAGTCGATTCTGCACTACGAAATTATCGGAATTTGGAAATTTTGAAAGACTTTAATCATAAAAAAAAAAAAAGTTCTTCAAAAAAAAAGGAAAAAATTACAGAAGTCAAACGTATTCGATTCTGTAAACGCATCTCATTCAGAAACGGAAACAAACGCTCGTTCAAGACGGAAGAAGAGGGAGAAGAAAGCAATTTCGACTCCGTCCTACGGACGGAATTGGAGAAAACAAAAAAAACGAAAACAAACGTTCTTTCAAGACGAAATAAGAAGGATAGGAAATAGCGAAAAACTCGGTAACTGGAGTAAAAGTGCTTTTGGCAAGTAAGATTAACATTAATATGAATAAAAGGACATAAATTAAGTACGTGAAAAAAAAAAGTGTATCCCAGTTAACGCATTGGTTTGAAAAGAAAAAAAAATTTAAACTTTTTATAATTATTCTCTCGTGTGGTTGAAAAGTGAAATTGAGTGTTTTTTTCATTATTATTCTTCTTTTTGTTGTTAGAAGATTTTGTGGGTTTTGCATGCAGTGTTTTACGAATATAAATAAGTTACAGTATATATTGTTGGTTGTAAACAATTAATTTTTCATGGGTGAGTTAAAAACGATTGTTTGTTTGTTGCCTGTGTTTACAATCAATTTAATTCAATTTCACTGTTCGTTGTGATTGTAAAGCAATTTTTTTTCTCTCTTGCAGTATTTTAGGTATATATATATATATATATATATATATATATATATATGTGTGTGTGTGTGTGTGTGTGTTGTGTGTGTGTTTGTGTGCACGCATATCTATATATATGTATGTATGGATATGTGAACTATATTTGTTGTTGTAAACCATTTAATTTTTCGTTGGTGAGTTAAAAAACCGATTCTTTGTTGTCTGTGTTTACAATCAATTTAATCCAATTTTTTTCTTTTTGGTTTTGTGGGAGGAGGGAGAAATTGACAGGTTGTGTTGTTATAGCATGCAGTAATGTGTATTTAAGTATATTGGTGAATTTTATATTTTTTTTTGTAACAAAAACGGTTTCTGCAAAGTACATGGTAAATTTATGGAATTTAAAAAAAAAATTTAAAGTGAATATTTAATTTTTTTTTAAATTTGAATTGTCTCACATTGGGTTAACAGAAAACGGAATTTTGGATTTGAGTTTCATTTTATTGACTCTTGAAAAAAAATTTACCTAGTTTGTTGTATATATATATAGTTCGTGCATGTGTTTGTTTGTTTGGCTTGTTTCACTCGCGCGCGGATTTGGCGCGTTTCGGCGCATTTAGATTTAGTAAAAAGGATTTTCTTTCCTTTTTCTCTCGCTCTTTCGCGTTGGTACGCAAACATTATTTTCATTCTTGTTTTAAGTGGTTATTGCGTTGGAGCGCAAATAGTTTTCTCTTTTGTTTTTGTGCTTTTTTTGGTTTAAATTAGAATGAATTCGTACATTTCGAGGAATGTGTCGAAATCGACAGGCACGTTTTCGTCTTTTTTTGGGATGATTTTATTGTTTATTTAAACCAAAAATAGCTAATCTCAAGCTTAAGTTTTTTTTTCGATTAAATTCTGTTGTATATACGATATTAGGGACAAGTTTTCTTTTTTTTTGTTTCGCTTCGCCTTCCTCGTTGGGAAGTCCATTCTTCTTTTCCTTCGTTGTTTTCGAAGAAAAGTGGATAGATGTGATTATCGGACGAATAATACCCCTAAGGTTCCAATTTTTAATGGGAGAGAATACGGTAACTTGGTACTCCCATTGGACGAATGGTTGGACGCATTAGAGGGATATTACAGTATGTTCGTTATAACGTTGGCGGCGATATCGCGAAGATTCGGATGGTTACTCACTTTCTTACACGAGGAAGTCGGAAGAGCTCTATGAAGAGACTGCCCCAGACATCACGAGGGAAGTTCTCGATGAGCGGGTTTTTCGAGGGACCCCCCCTTCTACAAAAGCGGTCTGTGACGAGATCGTCCCAGATGAAGTTCCTAATCACGCAACTTCTGCTCATACTTGGAAGAGTAGTGAGCATTGCGCGGATTTTTCGAGGGATCTCCCTTCTTTTACAAATTGACGTGAGGTCACGGAGAACTCGCCTATGTCCCTCGGACATAATGCAGGCTCGGCTTATGACCTCAACGAATTCGGGAAATGAAACTTGCCACTCTTTTTTTTCCCACCAAAGAGTGTTGTATCTCTGCATCGCTCTACAGGGCAACGTTCATTCGATTCTGTTCTTTCTAATCAGAAGGTTTGGAAATCGAAACTGGAGCCATCTGCCACTTTGATTTCACTACAAAAGGCCCAAATACACGAAACGAAGAACAGTAATCATAACGTCGGTTTATCCCATTTACAATTGTTTTTACGTATTTCCAGTTCAAGTGCTACCATACACGTACTCCATATACCTGTTTAGGCGATACCGTGCATTCAGGCACTACGTACTAAATTATTGAAATACGCTCGAGACGCGGAATGATTGATGTCGGAGGCAATTAGCCACCAACGCGTACATCCAGAAACTTGAGCAATGTCCACACGTAACCTTTGAAATTTTATACCTTCCAAGCTATTGAGTTTAGTCAATTCCAAAGTTCTAAAAAAGAAAAAGTTCTCAAAACGACAATATCCATTCCAAACCTTGCAGAAATCGTATCAATTTTACTTAAGTACATTTTTCCAATAGCTCATTGAAGTTCATTTCTCTAATTTTTTGTTCTCTTAAAGTTTGATAAAAACCGCGTATGATTCCAAAGTGTATGCACACGGTGAACTTAGACCAGTGTAAAAAAGTGGACCTAAACAAATCGGACTCCAAGGGCTGAAGGACACACAAGTGACCGTTAATTATAAGTGTTCATAGTGCATAAGTATCAAGTTAAGGAAAAATTTAACTGATAAGTAGAGTGGATTAAGTACTAAGTAGATGTATTTTGTTTAACTATTTCTTTGTCTTTATGTAACATTACATCCAACTACTTCTTCAATAATATCTTGTCCTTATAAAACCCTACATCCAACTACTTTTGTTTGAGAGGATTTGTGAAATTAACCCCCAAGTACCAACTCTGGGAGGGGAGCCATGTGGAAAAGTGTTTCCACAAGAAAATAAATTTATGTTAAAATTTAAAGATATTCTGTTTGTATAAATAAAAATAAATGAATCCGTTGAATTCTAAATATTTGTATACATCACCTCGATGCACAGTGGAAAGCTTGACTTCCTTTCTCGCTAACCCTAATGAAAACAGTGTGCCACGTCTATAATCTTAAACAGAGATTCCTAAATTCTAAATGTTTTTTTCAATTATTATAAATCACATAAAAGAGTTAAGTGTAAAAACTACAATTATATAAATTCTTGACCAATATCATTGTTAAAATAGGACTTTGCGAATTAATAATCTTTTGTAGACGTGGCATCGCGGAAACTCCTCGAGGAAAAAAGTACCTCGAGGGAGGCAGTTCGTGTCGCACCTTCCGAGTGTTTAGTCACCCAAATTGGGTTCTCTTTCGTTGTACGACTCTCTAAACAAGTGTTGTGTTAATGTTTTGATTCTCTAATTACTCTGTAGTGCAAAAGAAATCTAGTATTTATATCCTTCCAAGAAAACATCCCCGTCTCTCAACGGACCGAGAGAGAGAGAGAGAGGGTACGCCATTGAGTGGAGGTATAAATTGCTTTATCGTAACTCGCAGTCAGACTAAGTAAGTAAGAAAAGAAGAACCGTGGACGTCAGTCAGATTAATTAAACGGTATAAACTTCCTTGTTGGTGCGAGGAAGCGACATACTGAGAATACATTAAAGGATATCGTCATATCCGACATAAGGATTATATAATGATTATATAAGAATTATTCATTGTTCATTTTTACATATATATATATATATATATATATATATATATATATATATACAGGGTGTTTCAGAAGGAAAGGTCAATACTTCGGGAGGTGATAGTATGGGTCATTGTGAGAAAAAAAGTTCATATGAACATGTCTAATTCTGAATGGTTACGGAGATAGAGCTGTTTGAATCTACAAATACAAAAGCATTGTTAATGGTAATCAAGAAAGAGAAACCAATTACTGTTTCTAACATTTAATGTTTAAACATTGGTATTTTGAATGGTATCAGATACAGAAATGACAAATTTGTTACAGTTTACAAAACGTTTTCGAAAATCCCACCGCCAACCTCAATGCACTTTGCAACTCGTGTGCGAAGATCGCGTGTTGTTCGTCTGAGTTGATCTTGACGTTCCTTTTTGCGGGCAGCAGCATCCAAAATGCGCGCGAGCAATTCGTCTCGTGTATCTACCTTTCTTTTCTAAACTTGACTTTTCATCCACCCCTACAAACAATAATCTAACGGAGAGAGGTCTAGAGACCTTGGTGGCCATTCAATGGGACCACCGCGGCCGATCCATCGACCAGGAAAAGTTTGATCTAGGTACTGCATCACCAGACGGGTAGAATGTGGAGGAGCTCCGTCATGCTGAAAGTACATACCAGCGCGTGTAGCCAAAGGAACATCCTCCAATAGTCCTGCCAATTCATTTTGCAGAAATTCTTGGTAACTTTGTCCTGTAAGACGATTCTCTAAATTAACAGGGCCAATCAGCTGATCATCGATGATACGGCACCACACATTGGCAGAAAAGTGATGTTGAAAATTTGTTTCCACAGTGTCATTTGGATTTTCGTCTGACCACCGATAAGAGTTACGAGTATTGTTGATACCGTCACGGGTGAAAGTAGCTTCATCGGTGAACAGAATTAATCGAAGCAATCGACGATTAGCATTTACCCAATGACAAAATTCCAGTTGCATGGCAGCGTCTCCTGGTTGAAGGTGTCGTACACGCTGTACATTAGGGCGGATCGAAAATGAGGTTTTTAAACGTTTTTTCGAAATTCAAATATGGCTAGTGCGGAAAATATGTGGGTTCTATAGATAATGACTGTGCATAATATTAGTCCTGCAAAATTATATCTTCAGGTGCCACAAAGCCGTCGAAAAAAGTGAAATATAATGATTTTCTTATATTCTGCATTAGTACAATAACTGAAACTTACTTGTTATTATTATATATTAAGTGTTCCAATTACCAAATAGTTACTGAATTACGCAGCTCTTAGTTTATTTAGATCAATGTTCTTTTGATTAATGATCTAAATAATCCAGAACTCACCACGAGGAGGTGGCTGCGTGTCGAGCTCCACCCATGCCCTCCCAACCACCCATCCTTGCGCATGTTTTTTTCTATTAACGTTTTATTTAAACTTTATATTCAGCTTTACTTTCGAATGATGACATTTTTTACGTGACTGAAGTGTTGATCTTATGAAGCCATCTCGCGCGTTCAATCCAAATACTTTTGATGATGCTTCAGTCACTAATTTTACCATTCTTTCTACTACTTGTGTATGACAAGGGAATTTCTCGAATGGAGGGGTACTCTTGTTTTCTATGAATTCTTCAATCTCATTTTCTGTCAGGTGTCTTGTCACAGGTGGTTCAGTGACAATGCATTTTTGCCAATTAATTAAATCAGTATAATCAGTAGCTTCAAATTGAATAACAGGTACTGTGAAACGCCTCACAACTTTTTCCTTGTTTGTTTGCCTTGCTTTCTTTATTCGCCTCCACTCCACGCTAATTCTCTTATGGCGCTGCGGTCATCATGAATCATTGATGCTAGAATATTTTCTGGATTTGCAAAAAATGCATTTCTTTGTATGACAGGGTTTACAATATCCTTTACTTCGTCATTCAGTGTTCTTGTTAGTTCAATAGTTTTGAAAACATGTTTTGAGCCATTGACAAAAGACGTACTTTGCTTAATAGAAACCACATTGGGATGTAGACCTTCATTATAAAAGAAGCAATGTTCTGAGGTTCTCAGATGGACTTACAGTTGAACGTATAGACGAAGCAAACGATTTGCTGTAGTCAGCCATCGTGAATGTGCCATTTTGCCTGGACTACGATGAGCAAGATCTGGAGAGCAATATCCCTTTGTTATGGCCTGATGAATATCAATTAGATATTTTTGGTCGGTGCTAAGATCTTCACAGTCTACAGTTGGTTCCTCAGCATCAATCCTTTCAAACTCGACAATAGGAAGACTCTCACAGTTCTCTAATTCCCTGCCAATAGGACCGGTGAATCCGCGGGGGCCAGATGTTTTTCCATCCAGCTTTGCAACTAAATGGCGTAATGGCAATTCATTGGCATGGAGCTGGCACACTAAATGTTGAACTGGCTTCTTCAGCTTCAATTCTATAAGCCTTATAACGCCTCCCTTTTCTCCAGTGTTGACTGCTGCACCATCGCATCCAATGGCAACAGGTTTTCCAGGTTCATGTCATTATTTCCAATATACTCAAACATTCCTTTACATATTTTCTTCAGCTGATCCAGAATTCACAGAATAATGGCCCAAATATCTGAACTAGGTTCTCTCACTAAAGTGATATGTTCTTCTGTTACCTTCTTCTGATATACTTTGGACTCTTTTTTTTCTTGGAAGAGTGTAGATCTTTTCGACCATCAAAATAGATTCCTCTGATTGGGACCTGATTTTGATCTTTCATAATTTCTGATCTCTTCTTTTGTCTTTCTCTTCTGATTTTACTCCTATCCACTACTTCAGATGTATTGTCAATAGAAACTTCTCCAATATCTTGCAATACTGCACTAACAATGAATGCTGCAGCTCGATCTGAAACTGCAGTCCTGTCACAAGCAGTAGCCACTGAAGGTAGATTTGTAGTTTTCCTTTTCTTGAATAATTGTTCTTCAGGTTGTTCGAGCTTTCTCTTCGAGCTAACTGGCTCTGGAAATGTATCGTCTGATATTTCGCCAGATTCACTTTCACTATTTGATGTCGATGATGATAATTCAACATTTGTATCCTGCAATTTCTCCTGTGAAGATTCTTTGGTGAGCCTCACAGCTTCTTTTTGCTTTCTTAGCAACGTAGATGCTTTTTTCTTTGAGAGTGTAAATCTACTCTATCAATAAACAGTTTTTCTTTCACTCCTTTGATCTAAGAGGAACGTCACTTCTTCCTTTGGAACCGTTTTTTCTTTGGGACAAGAACATTGTGTTAGTACTTTGCACTTGCACGGTGCAATGTCAAAAAGTTTCGTGTGTGCTTCTTTTTTGAACATATCAATCTTTGCTTTGTAAGCTTCAGAATTTTTTCTGCTTTGGTATGGCTTCATAATGACACGATACTTTTCGTGGTAGCTTCTGAACATTGTTTCAATTCGCCTGTCTGACAGAATTGGGACGGAAGCACTTTCCCAAATTGTTTTTCAATTTATCAACAACTTGTTCTAATATTTGAGATATTGAAGGATCTTTATTAGTATTCTGTTTCAAATCGTTTCTACAAACAAGTAATATTTAAAAACTCCTTCGTATGTAGGAAGATTCCTGTGCACAAATCTTCCCCCATACCAAACATGGGGCACTCAGTTGAGGCCCTGGTTGATTTTGCACAAACTCGAGACATTTTGAAAGTATGCAAATCTGAAAAGAAAGAGCTAATATCAATTATACGTTAATTTCAGTTAATAGTACATGGCAAACTTAGGGCAACACAAAACAGAAATGCAAAATATATAAGAAATATAGTTTAGACTATCTGATAACGCCAACAACAGAACACCCACCTGCTACTAGAGCGACAGCTACACTGAACCGAGGTACTCACTGACAGCTGAGTGAGCTGACTATAGAAAACTGTTTTTAGAGAATAAACTTTTTTTAAAGGTTGACTGAGCTATTTTTATACAAGTGTGAATAAATTCTTGTCTATTGTGCATCGTGGACTCTTCTGTAATTATTGGTTAAAATCTGCTTTTTTCAATTTTTTTCAATATTGAAGGTCATTGTGGCACCTGAAGATATTAATGTTATGATTTTAAATTTATACCAGCTTATTTCCTCACTACTCCACACATTTTCCATACTAGCCAATTTGAAAATTCGAAAAATGAGTTTTTCACTCCGCCCTACTGTACATGATATGGATGCAAGCCATCCTCACGTAATGTTTGCCATACTCTTGTGTGTGGTACACCGAGACGTGTAGAAATTCTTCGTGAGCTAGTAGTAGGACTACGTTCTACCAACTGAAGAATGTTTTCCTCTTCATCCACATCTTGTTGACCTTCACATTTAGATGAAACATGAGCGCTGGGAAGTGTACGAATCTCATGCAATGTGTTGAAAACCCTGGTAAACACTCTTCAATCCGGAATTCTGCGGTTCGGAAACCGTCGACGGTATTCTGCAACAGTAGCTGTTGCACTTCCATCGCAAAAACCGTAGACATACACCATTAGGGTGTGTCGAATTTTTCAACTTTCAAATTCCAAATATGAGGGGTGCTAAAAGTTGCAGCATGACTTAGGAATTCTAAAGTATTTTTGTTAATTTAATATAATTTAGTTTTTCCTTGTAAGAGCTACATAAAAATAGTGACTTTTTTTGACTTTTTTGTGGAATTATATAATAATTATTATATTAATAATTATATATGCTGTATATATAATGCACTGCTGTTTTTTGCTTATTTCACAGGTTGAAACATATTCATCATGTGCTGAAGATTACTTGTCCGTCAGTGCTACCATCCTAACCAGTGGGAATTGACCTACAATGGCTTCTAAAAGGAGGACAAGACTGGGGACATTCACACATATGAGCAACCTAATTGGAACTGGTAGAGAGTTGTTGCCCTCTGAACTCCCAACTCTGCGAGACGTTCTGAATATGGGCTACTGCTAAGAGAACAAAGTGGTGAGGATGTGAGAAACTACCCAGCAGCCAGTCTTGCAAAGGACATTTACCCTAAAGTGCTTGAAAGTGGGAACGAGCAAACAGTTCTTTTGTAGCCCCCGTTGTAAATTCACGAGTCACAATCTTAAACAAGATCCAAGAGAGCTGGGAGCAGGCCAAAAACATATCTCTTGGGAGAGGAAAGCTACATGTCAAAGAGGCTTTCATTGCAAAACTTGACAAGCTTTTTGACATCCTCAGTTGCAAGTGTAAAATTGTTCTCTGCTCTGAATTTGGCTGCCTTGCAGATGCTGGTTGCAAAAACGAAACTCACATTAACTGTACATGCCCTCGGGAGATGAAGATCCCTGTGAAGGAACTTGCTTTCATTAAAGTCAGAGAGACAAGTCTGGTTCTATTGACCACATCAGATTGGCTTGCCAGATCAACCTGAGCACAACAGACAAGTCAAAAAGCAGAAGCGCAAGAAGACGAAAGAAGAAGGCTTGCTGAATATAAGCAGACAAGTAAGCAGGATGTTTCAATGCCATCAATGAAATAATTTTCTCTGATGATGAAAATGAAGAACAATAGCTGATGCTCAAGATGGAAAGGATGGAAGTTATGAAGTGACATTAGAATACCAAGCACGTCTTCAACTTCCAATATAAAGCCAGAGTACAACACATTAGAAATACCTAATGTTGCTATGCATAGCATCAGATATGGTGTTGGCCTGCGTGCCACAGCTGCCATCACCACTGCTGCCTTTATGGATGCTGGCTTGATCACTAAAGAAGACAAGAGACTTGTAGTTGATCACAATAAAGTCAAGAGGGCCAAGAAAAAGTTATGAGATCCCTGGATCAGGAATTTGATGATCTTTGTAAGAAGGGTGAAATTGGCTGCATCTTCTTTGACGGCCGTCAAGATACAACTAAAGTTATGCTGAAAGCAGACAATTCAGATCGTCAGTTCCCCAGCATCATCAAGAAGAGCATTATTCTGTGTGCAGTGAGCCAGGTGGAAGATATCTCTACCACTTCACTCCTGAGAAAGGCTCTACGAGAAAAAAACCTGCTGAAGTTATTGCTGATAATCTTGTAGATTTCATGAAGAAGAAGGGCATTGATAAAAGCCTGCAGGCCATTGGAGGTGATTCTACAAATGTTAACACTGGCTGGGAGGGTGGTTCCATGCATTGGGTAGAGGTCAAGCTTGCCGTAAGCTGATCTGGTTGGTTGTGCCCTCCACACTAACGAGTTACCCCTGCAACACTTGATCACAGCACTGGATGGGAAGACCTTGTCTAACAACAAGTGGACAGGTAACATTGGCAAGATGCTAGACACTGCAACCGAACTTGAAATTGATCCTTCATTCACCAACTCTCAATTGGAGTGCCTCTTACTTCACTGAGTGACAATGTCGTAAAGGATCTCTCTACTGATCAAGCGTACGGGTATAGGATCACACAGGCCATAAGGACAGGATAACTTCCCACAGATCTGGCCCTTCTTGAAATTGGTCCAGTGAGCCATTCAAGGTGGTTGACAACAGCAAACAGGCTTTGTCGCATATGGGTTTCAAAACATGGCCTTAAAGGCAAAACCCTCAACAACTTAAGACTGATAGTGGAATACATTGTTGGTGTGTACTAACCCCTGTTGGTTTCAACATCAAAGTAAAACACTCCTTGGGTGGAAGGCCCACGCCACACCTTGTTTCAGCTGCGGCTAGTTAGGCTGCAAAGAAGGCTGTAGTGGATGCTGTTTTGCCAACCATCAAGCGCTCAGCATGGTATGCATTCAGCGAAATGATACTCCAGACACTCTTGTGCTCAGATGACAGTGAGGAAGGAGAGCTGGTGTCCAAAAGATTGTTGACATGAGGGGTGGTGATGACACACTTGGAGATCTTTCTGAACGTCCCAGAAGACACCTTCCATCAACCCCATGCTTCTTCCGTGTTGGAGCTGACAGACTGGTCTGACGGGGTATTTGAACCTCCTTTGACATGTGAAACTGACTACAGCGGAAGTAAAGAAGTTCTTTGACAAGCCTATGCAAGTTCCACAGTGGCCCTGTCATGCTCAGTCAATAGAGAGGTGTGTGAAACAAGTCACAGAGGCAGCAGGCAGGGTGTATACACATGAGAAACGTGAGGGCTATATCAGAGGCCAAGAAGCAAGTCGGCGGCTGATGTCCAAGAACGAATCAAAGCAAGACTTGATGAAACTTGTTGTTTAAACATTTTTTTTTACTGATGTCATTACTTTCTGATGTTGTTTTATGATTACAAGGATATGTTTTATGATTACTAGATATGTTTTATGCGAGAAACTAAAATTTTTATAGCATTACCTGACATTCTGAGAAGCTAAATTAATAAATTTGTTTTTCCGAGAGCAATTTATGTGCTTTTTAATCAAACGTAGATTTACCAAGCTAAGTGTTGAGCAATCACAAAATAATAGCAGATTTGAATTCTTCACATCCAAAAACATATTTTTAAAACCCCTCAGTGAAGGAATTGGCAAAAATTAATTTTCCCTCCCAATTGACACCCTATTGTACCATGTCGGTTCCAGTTTACAACTGTTTACTTCTATTTGGATTCGTATTGAGCGTAAAGAGTTTAGAACAGTTAATACTGTCAATCCTATTAAGAAGTTTAAAAAATGGATGAAATCTCATCTGAAGCGATACTTTTTTAGGAGTACAAAGCAAGCTTAGTGATCTGCCGTTCATATGATTTGTGACGGCCGCCGGTTTAGACTCGTCGTTGTGTTTGAACATTTTCAAGCCTTTGTATGTCTTTTCTCAAAGATGGGTACCAGAACTGCACAGCCTACCCCTGGTGCGACTAACCAGTGCTTTGTAGAGAGGAAGAATAACTGTTTACTTCGGTACAAGCAATGCCTCTTAATTCAACTTAGTATCTTATTGCCTTTTCTTTTTCACCTTGATGCAGTGTATGGAAAACATGAAAGATCGAGTGAAAGAGGAATAAAACTTTTTCATCATCGCAAATTTTAATCGGTTACAATAAAGCAGATAATTAAATAAGTACATATTTAAAAGTAAATAAATAATTAAATATATATTTATGAATGCCTGAAAGTTTGTAAGTATTTCATCTCGAAATGCTGAATATAATAGTATCCCTTAAAGAATAAAATATTTCAGATGAAGTAATATAATATTCTTTCTATTTTTAATAAAATATTTATTAAAAAATTCTTCTTTTGTGTTAAATCTTTATTAGCATTTTTAATTCTTTCACAACAAAACACGATTATCATTTTGTTATATTCTTCAAATAATACTTTATCATACCATTTGCTTAATAACAGTTACGTTAATGGGTATAAAATAACAATAACAATAATAATAATGTTAATAATTAAGCTGTTAATTATAAGTCTATCTTGTTAATCATTAGATTAATCAAATTTTAACCCGTCTATCTGAAATAGAATATTTTCCCACGTACTAAACGTAAAATGTAATTTGGCTAAAAAGAAATTTAATATTGTTCTTCCAAATTTTCCATCAATGTTTACTAAAACAAAAATTTCTTCTTGCTTTAAACCATCATCATGTTTCCCAATTATAAACTTTAATAATTACATGAAATCCAAAGAAGACAGTAATTTTTTGTTTTACATGTGGTTTTATTTGAGGCTAAATATTATAATTCGTAATTCCCTTGTAAAAATTTGGTTAAAGCTATTAATGTCGGGGAAATCCCCTACTCTTCGAAACAAGAGACTCGTATTAAAATTCTTAATGATATTTTGTTATTGTAATCGGACGAGGATCACTTGTCAAAAATAAAATTGAATGCTTTTTACACCCCTCCTCGAATAAAACAAACAGATTTTTTATTCTATACCTAAATTCTTTGTACAGTCAAAATCTTTAGAAGAAAAAGGGATAAGCGAGGAAAAGAAAGGAAATTAATTTTTTTTATCAGGGTAGACTGTTTTTTCCCTAATTTGAAAGTTACATACAAAATTTTCAGTCCTTTATAATACTTTGTAACACTTTACCACCGGACGAGACTATCACAAGCGAACTTGGCTGGCCAATTCCAACCAGGTCACACACACACACACACACTAGTGATGTTTAAGAAAAAAAGCATCGCATACATAAACATTACCTATTTAAAAAAAATGAGTGAGGAATAAATAGAAACAGTTGCATGCAATATTTATTAACATGTCAAGACGTTCTTTTTTATTGGTAAACTCACACTGAATGGCTGGAAATAATTACATTCTCATTGCTTTGTATAACACTGGTATGCATATGAAATTTTTTTGTCTGCTGTGAGGGTTTTTTCTACTCATATTATATAATTCGACCATGCTGAATTCGAAAATGACATTGGTTTTCCTCAATCAGGTCAGGTTTTTTCTCTATTGGCCATTTATTATAAGTCCAATTTTATCCCCAAATTTATTGATTTTTTTAGCTTAAGCACTGTAGATACGAGTAATATTATAAGAACACTCGTGAAAAATGAAAACATTCTGTGAATAAATACTTTTATTCATACAATGAATATGGAAAAAAGTTTATTGAGGAAGGAATGAAGTTTTTTTGGCTTTCCGTCTGTGTTTTTCTTCGGGCACGTCTCGCTTCAAACACCAGCAATAGTCCGCCAGCATATCGATATCCCAGTTTCCCTGGTACCTCTCTTCCATTATTTTGATATCTTGGTGAAATCGTTCACCCTGTTCCTCACTATAATCCCCGCAATTTTCAGGAAAATAGTCCAAGTGGGACCACAAAAAG